>JASAOB010002668.1:0-36965 GCA_030849825.1 Herpetomonas tarakana | reverse complement strand
AAGAAGAAGTAAAGCGCACGCGGAGAAGGAGCTTGATTCGTTGTGGGTAGCCGCTGGCGCGAGGAGAGCGTAGGAGAGGGGAGAGGGGAGGAAGGAGGGGATGATACACATAGAGAACACCTCTTCGCTTCTCTTGTTTGGGAGTCGCTCCCAGGCCACACACAAAACACACCTTTTCCCCATCCCCCCCCCCTCCCCACCTCTTTCAGTTGTTTGTTTTGTCCTTTCCCTCTGCTGTTGCCCTTTATAGCTCACATTCATTTCCCCCTGTTTCCTCCTGTGTTTTCCCCCACCCCGCTACTCCCACTGGCCTCGTGTGGTGAAGAACAAAACAACAAAAAGCAACCACCGCACCACGTAAGTCAAGAAGAAACGATAACAAGGGAGTGCCCCCGGGAGCGAGGGTGAAGGAACGCGGGAGGGGGAGAGGACGGTGGAAGAAGAACAAGGCCGAGAGGTCCTCCTTGCGTGAATGGCTAATCGCCTTTGAGGGAGAGAGAGAGAAGAGAGGAAGAGGGTGCCCAAAGCACCCACCCACGCCAACACCCCCCTCCCCCCCCCTCCTTTGAGGACAAGAGAAGGGAGAAGAGGACTCCCTCTGCGCATACGCCGTGTCTCTCGCCATCTCCTCACCCTTCCCCCCCCCTCTCTCTCTCAACAGAAGACGGTAGAAGGAGGGAGGTATTGACAGCTTTCGTTCTTCCCGCTCGCAGTGCAAGTCTGGCGAGTCGTCCGCTCTGCTCTCTCTCTCTCTTCACTGTTGCTTCTTCTTCACCCTTACAGATCCTCCCCCCCCTCCCCCTTACACACAGGCTCTGCGCGTGCCTCCCGGTGCTGGGGCGGCGATGTTCACGTGCGACAGATACACCGATCACCACTTTCTCCCCTGCGGGGATCCCTCTGGGAGGGCGGAAGGCGGCGGCCAGCCAATCTGCCTTTCGTGCCTGCAGGCCACTGTGGATACGGCCCCACTGGACGAGGTGACACTGGGCCTGCGCGCCGCCACGGCGTCGCTGACGGATGAGGCGCTCCCGCGTCCTCCCCACCGCTTCCGCGCCTGCGTGGCTCTGCTGCGCGATGTGGTCCTCCAGCTGATGCGACGCATGACTCACAGCCCTTCCGCCAACGCCGTGCCGTCCGCGCTGCTCGAGTTGTGTGTGGGCCTTGCCGAGGTGCTCGCCGCCGAGGACGCCCAGCGTGGGAGTGTTGGCGAGCGCGTTGCCGCGCACCACGGTCCTGTGCGTGGCGCGGAGGAGAAGCTTGGCGGCGGTAGCGTGCCCGTGCTAGGCATGACGCAGGCCTCCGACGAGACGTCCCCTCCGCCTCCGATGTCGTGGCCTGCCAGTGTGGCGGGGCCCACGCCATGTGAGGGGACTACCCTGCTCGCTTTTGCGGGTGACATGCTGGCAGAGTACGCGCAGACGTTGCGCGAGGCGCGGAGGCGAGGGGTGGCCGAGGCCACGGCGCTGCTGGCTGATGTGCTGGAGCGCTCGACGCCGCTCCGCCAAGCGTTGGCGTCTGACGCGGCACTCCTCTCGGTTCTTGTGCAGCAGCTCTTCTGCCAAGGGGCCATCCTGCGCCAGAAGGCTCGCACTGTGGAATGCTTCGCGTTTGCCCTACACCTAGTCTTCACCGAGGCCGCTCAGGATCCGCTGTGGCTGGAGCAGCTCGCTGGCGTCGTGGAGGGGGCAGCGGCTGGGGCCGACGGGGCAGAGAATGGACTCCTGCCCGCTGCTGCCGCCGCCCTCGAGCGGTTCGGCGAGGATGGTGTGGTTGTCACGAATCTTCTCTCCCTGCTCCACTTTGCGCTGTCCTACGCCACCACAGCGGAGCGGCTGACGGCCACCGACTGCGATGAGGTGCTGCGTGCGGCGACACCTTTGCTGCTCTCGCCCAGCGAGCACAACGCTGCACTGTCCTGTGAGGTGATGAGGCTCGCGCTGGCGGCTCAACGACACGCGGACTGCGTGGACCGAGAACTCCTCGAGTGGATTGAGGACTACGCACTGGAGGGACTGCAGCAAGCGTCCGCGCGCGGCGTCTTCGCGGTGCTCGCGCTGCTTGACGAAGTGGCACTGTCGCAGGGCACAGAGCCATGCCGCACCGATGCCGGCGAACGAGGCGCCGTGGTGGGGCGTGCGGGTCGGTTGCTGGCCTTCCGCCGCGTTGCCTCCCTGTCGAGCCGGGCCGTGGAGCTGGCTGTGACCGGGTCCTACCTTCGGCGTCTTGTGCGGTGCGGCGGTGTTGACGTGGAGGACGTGGGGGCGTTTGCCTGCGCCATGGCTGCTCCCCCGCCTTGCCGGGACTCCACGAACGACGACGAACAAGCGTCCGCCAGCGAGGGCTGTGCAGAGCCGCTGAGCCTCCGATGCATTGTGGCCCTTGCTGAACTTCTTTCCCAGGCCACAGCTGGGGACGCTACCTTGGTCGCGCCAGAGCACGCTGCCTGCCTCTCCCATGCGCTGGCCACGCGTCTCGCGTGCAGCGGCGAGGCGTCCCCGGCGAGCCCAAACAACGGGGATTCACCTCCTTCCCCTCCACGGGCCTCTCTCGTTGACGATGTGGCCGCGGACACTCTGCTTCCTCTGCTGCAGGTAGTCGGCTTCTTTTATGGCAACTCTCCCGAGCTGCATCCCGTCGCTCTGCTCGCTCTGCGGGACGATGTGGTCCAGGATGCGGCACTGCACCATGGTGCGATCACTGACAAGAGCTGCTCTAGCGTATCCCGTAGCCGCGCTCTTCTTCGCATAGCAACTCAGCTGGTTCGCCACCGCTTCCAGGAGGAGGAGGAAGGTGTGTGTGTGCTGTCTCCTCATGCGGCACGAGAGCTGTCGCGGCTCGCGCGACTCGGCCTTTTCGATTCACTTTTGCGAGTCTCTGCCGCCGTCGCCGCGCAGGACAGCGAAGTTGAGGAACTGCGTGCGGGGTTGGTGTTTGCTGTGGCTGGTGCCAGACAGCCCCCTGCGCGCAGCTGTCGCCGCCTTCGCCCGAGCGGAGTTGCGTCCTCCATGAGGGAGGTGGTGCTGGACATGTTCCACAACGCCGAAGTAAAGGGTGACGGTGCCGGTTCTGCCGCAGAGGGCGGCTCTGCAAGCACATTAGCGGGCCGCGTGCTGATGGGGCTCGCTGCCCTTGGGTGCGAGGCGCCCGTCTCCTCGGAAGAGCTTTCGGCATTCATCCTGGCCGGCTTCGGCGGCCTTCCGGGGGATCACACCGTGGACGAACTGCGTACCACCCCTGCCGGCACGGACAACGATGACTCCGCGCCACACGTCGTGGCAGTGGCGGAAGCCATCGCGGCCTCCGTGCTGCATGTCATGCGGCTGAGCGTGCTCCACCTTCACTGGTTTGGCGCGGCACCTACTACGCCGCTCATAGTCAGAGCCGGCGATGGTGACGCTACAACCGACCGTGGCACCGCTGCGGCGAACTTTTCCCATCTGTGCACCGAGCCGTTGATCCGGCGCGCGGTGGCTGCCTGCACGGCTGCTCAGAGCTGGCCTCACGGCGAGGTGGCGTTTCCGTCCATGGAGGAGGGAGTTCGGGGCCTGCTGCACCAGCCTTGGGGCTTTGCGCTCGGCGTTCATCTTTGTCTTGCCACGGCCCTGGAGACTTGCTGCTGCTACTGCTGCTCTGGTGCAGCGCAGGGAGGTGGTGTAGGGGAGAAGAATGCCGCATTGACAAGCGATGCCTGCTCGCGCCTCCTTGTTGAGTGCGCGTTCGTCGACGATGGCGGCTGCCTGCTGGCTACGGCTTTCCGCGTCATCCGACGCAGCCGCCGCACGGGAGACGATATGGGCCTTGGCATTCTTCGCTACCTCATGAGGTGGCTAAATGCGGTGGCACAGGAGGCAAAGGCAGGGAGACGTGGGGCTGCTGCCGCCAGCGAGCAAGACAGCCGCCGCCGCCCACGCAGTATCGAGAGGATTGCTCTCTGCCTGTTGGAGCGGCACTGCGCGCCACTTGTCCTCACCTGGAACGCGAACGGCTTTGTCAGGCACGAGGGCGGCGATGCCACGGGCAACTTTGCGGCGGATGATGTGAGGGAGGCACAGCTGGCGTGTGCTATTACGCATCTGGTGGTGGAGAGCTTGTCACACCTCGAGCAGCCTACGGCAGGGAGTGGGTCAGATGCAGTACTGATACGGTGGTGCATTCGCGGGCTATCCAGCGAGACAGTGGAGGGCTCGTGCTTCCTGCAGCTCTACTGCCTGCTGCTGGAGCGCAGCCACGGTCCCGAGCTGGCGAGACGCTTCGGGACGGCACTCCTGGCCACAGTGAGTGAGACTTCCGTTACTACGGCAGTCCTGGCAGGCGTCATACAGTTCTTGGTCGTGGTCTCTTCCTCCCCGCGCGCGGGGCTGTGGCGGAGCTGGCACCAGCTCATGCCTATTTCCCAGCTGGCACTGCTTGGCGCGGAACACAGGCGGCGCGGGGACACCAAGAGCGCGTGCTCTCGGGAGATCGCAGTCGTCGTCCGCGGCTGCGAGTACATTTTCCTTCGCTGCTTCCCCATCAGCGTTCCACGCGATCCATCAGCAAGCCTGGACGCTGCCAGCGCCCCGCTCACCTTGCCGGACGCCGAGTACCGCGCTGTGCAGTGCGTGCTGGACTGGTGCATAGTGCTGCTGCTCTCTGCTAGTGCGACAAGTGCGGGCTGCACGGGGACGAGCGAGGACTACCTTTGCGGCCGCAGCGCCTGCCGTGTGCTGCACTTCCTGCTGCGGGCCTACAGGGCCTCAGTCGGGTGCATGCCACAGCTACCTTCCCTGCTCCTCCTTTGCGAGAGGGGGCGAGCGGTGCTGCCCGCCCGCGCGATGGGGTGGGTGCTGGCCGGGCTTCTCTACGTGTCACCAGCGGCGACGACTCCCTTCAGCGAGAGGGCAGCCGCCCTGTCACGGCATTTCCTCTCCACATTGGCACCTTCCACGTTTCCTGCGTCGTCGTCGCGCGTGGGCAGCGAGGAGGAGGAGGAGAGTGCCACCCGCGAGATGCTGGCGGCGCTCACAGCCGCCTGCGACTACTATGCTGCGGCCGTGGGCGATGCCGCGCCACCATTCCCTCTGCACCGAGCAAAGGACTTCTTCCCTTCGCAGCTGCCCTCCCCCCACTGTGGAAAGGACGGTGACAAGGACGTTGTTTGCGGCTTCCTGGCTCGCAACAAGTTAAATGTTGACCTGACAACGTCTTAGCCTTCCCCCACCCGCCATCCCCCGCGAGCAGACGGCGATAGGGGAAGGGCAGGGCTGTCTCTCAGCATTATCTCCTTTCTTGCGTTCACAACTCCCTCCTTCCTTTCCTCCTCCTCGATCGTTTCTACCTTCTCTGCTATGCGCTGGCCTCGTCTGGCTCTCTGCTCCCCTTCTCCTTTCCAAACAACAACAACCGGGGGGACCAGCAAAATAAACACACGCGCGAAAGCGTCGTGAGAAGGAAGCAGCAGCCACATGGCTCCTCCATGAGAGTGATGGGCCCATCCTATCCTACCCCTCTTCTCCTTCTTCGCTGCCTGCCAAGGATCCACCACCACCACCTTATCGCCACCCCCTCTCTGGCTCCAATAGTTGGAGCGCCTTGGCTCATCTCTTTAGTTTCCGTCTCAGGGGCGTGAGGCAGCACATCAGTCCCGTGTCGTGCTTCCCCCTCTCTCCCTCTTCTACTCTTCTTCTCCCCCCCCCCCCCACGCACACGTGAGTCCCACTCGTCCTTTGCATGAGCGTGTTCGTGCTCACTCGGGTACTGCTAGGGCCCTCACCCGCGGCGACCGCGAGGGCCGCTGCTCAGGCAACTGCGGTGCGGGTGTCGTCGTCTTCCTCCTCCTCCTCGCTGGCCGACGAGCCTCTGGATGCGCTCCTTGAACAGTTCTACGCAGCGGTGCCCAGCGCGAGTGCCTGTGCGTCGCCTGAAAGACTATCGGAGCTGCAGCGCCTTGCCACGACTGCGATGGAGAGCTGCCTGAGGCAGCGTCGGCCCAGAGATGCCGTCAACCTTTACCAGGCCATCAGCTGCAGTGGATTGCTCGCCTGCGGCGCGGCGCGAGCGCGAAGGCTCGACGAGCTCGCCATGCAGGCTCTCCGTGTCATGCCACATCGGACGCAAGACAGCCTTGCTATCCGACAGCTGCTCGCTGCGGAGGGCGAGCTGGACTTGGGAAGTGGCGACAACCGCCAGCGCACGTTCGCGGCATCGACTCTCACCTGTCGCTTCCCAACGACCCGTACTGGCTGGACTGGTGCTACGGCGGAGCTCTTGCCCGCGACCTCTCCCTCCGCAAGCATGGGCGACACTGAGGCCTTTCGCATCCTTCTGTCCCAGCACGTGCAGCTGCTGCGCATGGTGGGACAGCTGCGTCTGCCCCTTGGCCGCAACTACCTCCTCTCCGAGACCCGCCACGTGCTCGACTCCCCGACGCTGCGCGCAGAGGCCGAGGCGGAGCCACTTGCTCTGCTTTCCGCATCCATCCTGCACCACCCCTTCGTACACTCGCAGCCGTCTGCCAAGTGGGCTCGCCGTCTCCTCACCTTTGACGAACTGAATGTGCATGCGGCAGCGGCTACGCGAGACCTCAGTGAGGCGCAGTGCGAGGCCGTCGTTGCGATCGAGGACGGCATCTCCTCCCTGCGGCCCCTGTGCCAGCCCCCACTGCGGTTCCTGACCACAGCGGCCGCGGACTGGGACGAGGTGTTGCACCGCCGGCTCGCCGAGTCGCTGCTGCTCCCCGAGGAGGCGCACGACGTGTTTCCGCAGGGGTACAGCGAGCAGCGGCGCCGCCGGCGCTCGACCCGCCGTCTGCTGCTGGATCTGGAGGCCAAGGCCGTTGACCAGGCATCGTTGAGCAAGTGGTGTGATCCCAGCCACAACCTCTTCCCAGCATGCGATACGAGCAGCCGTAGGGACGCGGATGACGCGCGATGGGCCGCGTTAGGGCGTGTGGAGCGCATTGTTCGTCGGCGGTCACGGCGGGCTGTGGTAGTGCCGGACGCGGCCTACACGCTGCAACACTTTCACCAACTGCAGCAGCTCGGGCGTCATCGCGAGATCGTCCTGACGCACGGAGTCTTGCTGGAGCTGGTCCGCGTGGCCGTCCAACGCAGCGGCCCAGGCCGCTTCCACGCCCGCCGCATCCTGCGCGTCCTCATGCAGCACACCACCACGGATCGGACCGCGGAGGAGCCGAGCCCACTGCCACCCTTAAAAAGCGCACACGCCATCGGCGTTCACCGTGCCAGCAGGGATGGTGTGACGGTCCTCGGGCTGCAGGATGAGATTGCGATCCTCGACAGTTCCCCTGCCCGTCACGAGTGGGGGGACGTCGAGGACGACGGCGAGGGCAGCGCAGAGGCAGACTGCACGGACTACTGTGCCGAAGGCCGTCCCGTGTGCTCCACACAGCGCTCGACCGTGTTGGTTGCGCACCAGCTGGCGCGAATGCTCGACTCCCACGCCCGCGGCACTTCCTTCACGCACACCCAGCAGCAACAGGAGCAGCAACAGAAACAGCAACAGCAATGGCAGCAGGAGGGCCCTCTCGGAGCGCGTCCGTTGCTGCACGAGCTGCCCCTGGCGGACGTTGGCGTCGACAGCCTTGTCGAGGGCATTGTGAAGGCAACCCACGAGGAGGGCGGCCAACCGCCACGGCACGAGACACCGCTCTTCAAGAGCCGCTCCCGTGGCTTCTGGGGCTGTATTCCTGTCGTGGTCGCCACAACGAACGAGAGCACACGTGTGGCGGCGTACATGCTAGGGCTGCAGACCTACCCGCCCACCGGCTCCGCCTAGGCGCCAAGATTCCCCCCCCCCCCCGCCCATTCACCTCCCCCTCGCACGCTGTCAAGACGATCACACGAGCAACCCGTGCCATTGCCTTGTTTCATCCTTGGTCCTTTCCGATCTCACGCATCATCAGAGAAGAGAACAACAGGAATAGTAGAGAGATCAGTCGCCTACGGAAGTGGTATGGAGAGCGCACTTTCACATGCAACTCGACAAGTGCAGCGAGCCGTGCAGTTCTCCTTCTTGTGGGGATGAGGTTGTGGTACTGGTTGTACTGGTGCTCCGGCCTCTGGAGAGAGGAAGAAGGGGGGGGGGGGGCCGGCCCCGGGGGGGGGGGGGGGGGGGGGGTTGGGGGGGCGGGGGGGGGGGGGGCGGGGGGGGGTGGAGAGAGCCAAGAAAGAGTGTATACCGCGAAATGTGGACAGTGCTTGAAGCGTAAACAATGACCACATCAGAGAGAGAGAGAAGGCAATAAGCAAAGAAGAGAGAGGGAACAAGAAGATCTCGCCAAGGAGCTCTCCCCGNCCCACCCCCCCCCCCCCCCCCCGAAGCCTCTTCTTTGCGGCTCAGCCCTGCACATCTAAAGGTGTGAGTCCTCTCTGCTCTCTCCTCTCCTCATCCACCATTCACCATCCACCATCCATCTCCTTCTCTCCCTCCCTCTCCCTCTCCCTGCAGAGTGAAAGCAGTAGTCATCCTTTAGCTCGTTGTCGTTTCCCCTCCCTTTCCCCCTTCCCTTCTTCGCTTCTTCGTTCCTAGTGTAGACAAGAGTGGGCGAGCGACTAGCACTGCGGCAGCGCGCACGTTATCGGCTCTCACGAAATCTCCGTTGCTTCCCTCGCAACTCCCCTCCCCCTCCCCCTCCCGTCCCTACCGGCACTTACGTACCGCTATACTCACTTATACTTCTTATCCCTAAGCGGAGCAAACCAATAAGGAAAAGATGCTGCGCCGCTCTTGCGTGTCTGCCTTCAAGGCCACCCGCGTTGCCCAGGTGTCTCTGGTGTTCAAGCAGCTCGAGGGCAACAACCCGCTCACCAAGAAGGACAAGCCCGTCAACTCCTGGTCTGATGAGTTCGGCAAGATTCCCCAGTCGAAGGAGATGGTCTCCAAGTACGGCCGCTACGCCAAGTACTCCGACCCTGCTCTGTGCGACGTGGACGTCTCGGAGGAGGTTGTCCTGAACACGTACCCGGACGGTGCCGCCCCCGGCCGCATCGAGGCCACCGCCGGCGTCGCCCTCAAGGACTACGACGCGAACCTCTGGGACGAGGAGTTCTTCCGCAAGCACATTCTCAAGCCGAAGATCGCCGATGAGCTGGAGGACAAGGCGCGCGTCACGGACTACGCCCTGAACTCGTGCCTGCTGGGCTTCGTCATCCTGATGGCGCGCTACGCCGTGCTCCCTCTGTGGTACGTTGGCCAGCCCGCCATGTCCATGGTCGGCCAGATGAACATCGAGGCCGAGATTGGCGAGATGGGCGAGCGTGACTGCAAGACGGTGGTGTGGCGTGGCAAGCCCGTCTTCGTCTACCGCCGCTCTGAGCGCCAGATGAAAGAGATTGCCGATACCCCAATGTCCGCCCTCAAGCACCCCGAGACGGACGAGGCGCGCTTCCCCGACGCCGCCCACCGCGACAAGGCTGTGGTCATTGCCATCTGCACCCACCTTGGCTGCGTGCCCATCCCCAACGAGGGCCTCTTCAACGGCTTCTTCTGCCCTTGCCACGGCAGCCACTACGATCCCTCCGGCCGCATCCGTCAGGGCCCGGCCCCCCTCAACCTAGAGGTCCCGCCCTACAAGTGGCTCGACGATAACACCATCTACATGGGCAAGCTGTAGCGGTTTACCTCCAGCTCACCGTCACACACACACACGCACGCACTCACTCTTTCCCTTCCTTTGGTTGTTTCCTCCTCTCCCCTCACACACGCTCGCTGTGTGTCACTCGAACATGCGAGCTTCTTTGTTAACACGTAGTTAGGATGCCGGCTTCTCCTCCCCTCCCCCCCCTCTTTCCCTCACTATACCGGAGGGGAGATGACGTCTCCGTTATGACCTCTTTCCCTCTGTGGGTAGCATGATGACGGACAAGGACCCTCCATTTCCCAGCCACGCCCTTCTCAAATCCCCGTGTCGCCTCCCGCGTCCCCGGCCCGAAGCGTCCACACAAGACCAGAAGAGAGACACGAGGGATCGAGCAGGGTTGGTGGCGGTGATGGGAAGGGGCGTTGGCTGATTTATCACTGAAGGGTTTCTTTTTGTTTTCTTCGGTAGCAACAACAACAACAAGAATCCTGACGCGAAACGAAGAAGAGAAGAGAGGGCACAAGGGGTGCATGGCATCCTCCCTCCCCTCTGCTCCTTTCCTTCTCAAGGAACGGGTACGCAGCGGTGGCCGCCGTGCGCCTACCCCCACGAGCGGAGTGTGTGGCTCCCCCCCTCACCCCCGACCGTGATGCGCCGTTGTGGACATGCGAAAAAGGGGGATATTGGTTGCCGAGGGACCCCATGTCGCCCCGCTCTGTGTGTGGGTGAACAGAGGTGAGTGAACGGAAATGTATGGCTTCTACATCTGCCTTCTCTCCTCAGCTTCTCCTCACGACTCACCTCGTTCCCTCCCCCTCCCTCCTTCAGAGAGCAGCCGTGGGACGAAGAAGAGAAGTAACGAGTCATTCAGTAGCTGTACTAGCATCCACAGAGCAAGCAGAGTGAGAGTCCCTCAAAGGATATTGACGTGAGGAAGGATAGGACGCTGTGTGTGTGTGTGTGTGAGCACACTTCCCCCTATCCCTTCTTCCGTTTCGCCTCCTTCCTCCTTCCTCCTTCCCCACTGGGTCTCCATCGCAGCTCGGCACACCCGCCGCGCCTCCGCCACAATGAGCTTCCAAGCACCACACGGGCACAGCGTCGCGCTGGACAAGGAGCGCGTCAAGCGGGCGAGAGAGGAGTACCAGATCCTACTCTGTGGAGAGCCCCACGCCAAGAGCCAGCGCACCTGCGGGGACTGCGTAAATACCGGAGCCTCGTCGTGCTCCGCTGAGCTCGACGCTGCGGGGGACGACTTCGAAAGCATCTCTGCCGTCGGCCCATCGCCACTCTCTGGCAGCTGCACCGTTTTCCCGCGACCGTCCATGGTGGAGGTGACGCGCGCGGACTCTGGCAAAACGTTTGCGTTTGTCTTTAGCCCCAGCGTCACGTACCGATGGGACCGGCGTGGCGCCTTCTACCGCTGCCTCACAGGCGAGCGCGTCGGCTATGAGCTGCAGGAAACGGTACGGGCGAGCGTCTCGCGGCATGTGTTGCGGCCTGCAATGGCGCACGGCACCAGCACCCACTCCCCGCGCGCGGTGGGTGGGTCCTGCACCTGTCGCGGCTGCAGCTCCTCCGGCAACGAAGAGTGCGACGACGACAGCCGGCTGACACACCCCACAGGCGGCGGCGAGGACGCGGCACCCTACTACTATGAGCTATCGCAGGTATCTCGCGCGCTGCAGCCACCGCCGCTGCTGTCATCCTTCAACAATGTGCGGGATGGCGAGCTGGTGTGGTACAGCCACTCGACCCCGTCGCTGGTGGTGGACTGTCTGCTGAGGTGCGCCGCAGAGGAAGCCCAGTTACTAGACACACTGGCCTGGGCTCTCCTGTACAAGGGCCGCCACCTCCACACCGAGGCCGGAAAGGACATGCTCGGCCGCGACTTGCTCCGTCGCGCCGCCGCATCGGACCACGGCCAGGGCATCACCGCCTTTCTCGGTGCCGGGGATGATGCCAACCCGACCATTACGTTGTGTGCCGTGAGGAAGTTTTGAGCGCTGCCGATGGTTCAGACCCCTCCCCTCCCCCCTCCCTACGAGCACTTTGCGTGTTCTGATCACAGAGAATCGAGAAAGACACAATGTTAGTGACGGGGCAAAAAAAAAAAAAGAGAGGAAGGGAGTGTATGTGTGTGTATGTGTGGGGAGGGATGGAGGGGTGGACGATGCCCCATGGTTCCCTAGCAAAGGACACAGGTGCTTTGCCTCTTCCCCTCCCCCCCTCGCTTTTTCTTATCTTTCGTGTGTCTCGTGTAACTCCTCCCTCCCCTCTCCCTCTCTCTCTCTCTCGGGTTGGGGCTTACCTGCGCGACTATCAGCCGTCTCGTTCTTTTTCCTCCGCCTCTCGCTGGGCTGGCCCCCCCCCCCCTTCCCCCTTTGTTTAGTGTGCTAGCGATGCGGTGCTCCCGCCTTGCCCACCACGGTAGAGCTTGTGCTCGTCTGCGCAATGCCTCGATTCACTGGCTCGTCCTCTGCCTGTGTGTGGTGGCCTTTGGTGTGTCGGCGGGGGAGGCTCGCTCGCCCCGAGAATGCACCATGCCGTCGTCGTCCCAGAACGTGGACGCGGTCAATGAAGCATGTCTGGTGTTCGATCTTGGGTCGCTGCTACACGCCGCCGTGCACGCTGAGAGCTACTCTGCGCCGATGCGGTGTAACGTGCGGTGCGCGACGCTCTTCGACACCGCCAACAACGTCGCGGATGCAGAGTTGCAGCTGCGGGCACGACTGTTGCTGCCCCCCGAGGACCTAGTTGCCGATCGTATCCCCGTCCTCCACGCGTCCGACACTTTATCCTACTTTGACCTGAGAGCGGAGATGGACACGTGGATGCGGGCTCGACGAGCGGTTGGCATGAACCCAGAGGAGTACGAGCATGTCGTGCGTCTTCTACACACCTTCACGAACGAGACACAATCCACCAACCCCGCCGATGACGAGCCGTTGTTCCCTCCCCTCGGCATCCAAAGCAGCGAGGAAGCCGGTCGTTGTGTCGCTGAGGATCGCAACAGAAGCACTCGGTGCCACTGGGCAGAGGCCGTGCAGGCCTACCGTCTTCGCGCGAGTCGAACGCTGAGGGACATGCCGTGGCTTCTCGTCGACCGCGCCACCTTGCGGGAGGCCAAGACACTCTACGCCGACCACGTCCTTGGCGGCATGGTGTTGCGGGTGTACCACCTTGGGCCTGCCCCACGTCCACGGGGCACGGACTCTGCGGTGGTTAATCTACTGCGCTTGGTGCAACGCATGTGGAGGGATGCGGAGAGGCGGGCGGAGGACCTCATGGATGTTGGGTTGCCCCTCCTGCCCTCCATCGAACTCGAGGACTTTGTTGGTCCGGCGGTGCCGTTCCCAAGGCCCTGGAGACGGAACACCGCCCCCTTCTCCGCGATCGGCACGCAAGAGAACGGCGGTGCGTTGTGGGGCGAACGCGAACGAGGACACGCGCCAGGCGATGACAGCCCGAGGGATGACTTCAAGATCCCCGTACGATTGCCCTTCCGACACAGCCCCTACAACCGTGTGCTCCCCACCGCAGTGGTCTACCACTACCCTGAGGACGACGAGGACTGCCCGCTCTGCTCCCTGTACGGGGCCGCCTTCGACCTCCTCCCGAGCATCTTCCACCACATGTGCGTCGCCGGCCACGCCAACATCGTCAGTTGCAGCCCACTTGTCCTTTTCATTAGCGCGAAGGAGACGGACATGAACCACCGCGCACCGCGCTTCTCGCTGTACGCTAGGGTGCGCGTGGACGGTGCCCCGAACCCCATGAAGTCTCTGGCGGCATTGTGGTACGTGTTGAGTGGCGGCGAGCTCCCGAGCGACCGCAGTCCAGAATACGACATTCCGTCCAACAGCTACCCCACCTACACACCCGACAGGCAGAGAATAGGGAGCAGCGTTTCGTTCGGAGCATTCGCAGGACTTCTCCGTCGACCTGACGACTTCCAAGCACAGACCATACGCATCTCGCGCAAGGCCAACAATGACTTGCTAACTGTCCTCGTGGACATCATGGAGGCTCTCGTGGACCATGGCAGTGTCCAGTTGCGCTCTCTCTCCATGGAGGAGGTTGCCGGTATCTTGATGAGGAACGAGCTGGTACGGCACCGCGCCAGGGAGGCGGCCCAGTCCAATAAAACGGGCGTCGCTGATAATGCCACCGTCGTAGAGGAGGAGGGGCGGGAGGAGCCAGAGCCGCAGTTTGCTGGTCTTCAAAAGATCGTCTCCGCCGGGGAAGGTGTACGACAGCTCGTCGACGGACATCTGGCTGTCATGTATGGGCGGTCACCCGACGGCAGGTACAGCATCAGTGTCGCACAGGTGGAGAGCTACGAGGCCAAGCTCCGCAGACTACCCTACCCCAGCATTCTGTGCTACGCCTGGTATTCCCTCTCCTTGATGGATCGAGTCACCCTGGTGCTCTCCGCCTGTGCTGTTGTCTGGTGGCTGGTGCGGAACTGGCGGCCAACGACGCACGCACGATGATCCCTTCTCTCTCTATCCATCTCTATCCATCTCTTCCCCCCGTCACGCCTTCTACCCTTCCCCCCTTGCTTTCCCTCTTCTGCGGTGATGGGGTCGCGCACCCCCTTGTCCCCAGCACCAGCACACAGAGAGACGTATGTGCCTTGGCCAGACACTTCCCCAGCAGCCGTCCAACGGGCACGCGCCTTGCGGGAAGGTACCACGTCATGAACACACCTGCCCCTCATTCTCCTTCGCACCCTTTCTCCGCTTCCTCCTCCTCTCTCTGCCTCTCTCTCGTTGGCTCTCCCCTTTCGCTAGGATTGAGTTTTCGTTGTCTTTCCTTCATTACCTTCTCTCTCTCTCTGTTTTTGATAAACAAGGGTACCCCGTCCCCCTCCGGAGGAAGCACCGCTTACTCGTACCCTATCTCTACCCCGTCTCATACCCTATCTCTCTATCACTCCTTCCGTACGAGGGACAGCGTACCCTAGTACGGAAGCGAAAGGAAAAGTAGGAGGAAGAGGAAGAAGAGAGAAGGCACTCGGCATTAACCAAGCATCTCACTGCGGCCGCCTTTCGTGTCACAATCGTTCTTCCATTGCTCTCCCTCCCCGCCTTCTCTCCCAGTGCACGGCCGCCGACTGGTGAGGCATTGGTGTGCTCTTCGTTCTGGACAGCGTCGCAGAGCACTCGTCTGCCAAACGGGGGACGTTGTTCACGCTACCCTCCATTGTTCCTCCCTCCTCCTCTCTCCTTCTTTGCTTCTATCCATGAGTGTGTACTCACCCGTGATGGCGCGGGAGGCCCATGCGGGCAGCTTCCTTCCGACGGATCGCTTTGAGATTGACCAGTATGTGCGTGTGTTTCTGACCAACGGCCGGACCGAGATTGGCCAGGTCACGTCGTTCAAGGACGACAAGGTCGTTGTGACAACGCTGCACGGCTACGACTACATGGTGTCGCCACGCAACATCAAGCGCGCCTTTTTGCTGGTGCTCGACCTCAACGGCGTGCTCGTTGCCCGCGGCAAAGGCGCCTTCGTCCACCGCCCATACGTGGCGGAGTTCATGAAGTTCGTCTTCTCCAACTTTGCGGTGGCGGTGTGGACGAGTGGGCTGGAGCGGTCGTCAAATCCGATCATTGAGAGCGTTTTCGCGGGGTACCAGGACCGGCTGCTGTTTACAATGTACCGCGATGCCTGCCGGCCGCGGCCCACCGAGGACAACCCGTGGGGCACCATAAAGGACCTCCAGGTCATCTTCTCGCGCTACCCCAAGAGCTTCCACAGCGTGAACACCATCATCGTCGATGACTCCCCCGACAAGTGCTCGCACCCTGACATCGCGCTTTGCCCGGTTCCCTTCAAGGACCCGCAGGCACAGATGGACGACGATGGACTGAAGAAGGCCATCGCGGTTCTTGAGGAGGTGCTGGTGGTGGAGTCCCACGCACCCGTCATTCGCGCAGCGGAGGAGCGACTGGAGGCTATTCGTGCTGCCGCCGCGCAGGAGGATGGTCAGAGCCCAGCGCTGCTCCACAAGCTTGCATCTGCCATGGCCCCTGCAACTCAGAGCCAACAGAGTGCGCAGAGTTGGAACTCCGAGAACCGACTCGCCGAGGTCGATCTGTGGAAGACGCGCTTGTGCTGCGACTATCTGCGGGGACACTGCCATTACGGCGAGGAGTGCCGCTACAGCCACGATGAGGACGACCACGTCCGCCCCTGCTCGCGGAAGAACAAGTGCCACTATGGCCACGCAAACCGCTGGGTCCACACGGACGGGGACGACTTGTTGGAGAAGATGCGCCAACACCGTGCACGGCACAACGACGCGAGCGACGCCTACTTCCTTTCCGAGAGGGAGCTCAAGGAGGTGGGCCAATCCGGCAGGGTGCACACCGGCATACCAGCCGAGGACGCCAGGCTGGAGAGGGAAGAGCGGGAGCGGGCTGTCAGGACATCGGGAGACCGACAGGCCGCCATCGGTGGGCCCGTCCAACCAGCCAGCATCGCCCCCACGCTGCTCTTCTCTACGGATCCCAACCGCAACAGAGCCCTCCCCGTTGGCAGCAGCAGCAGTAGCGACCCCTTCGGCGCAAATGGCCCAGTCTCCATTCGCGTAGGTGGCGCTCACCTCCACCAGCCACAGGGGCAGTTCCAGTACGCACATCAGCAGCAGCATCAGCAGCAGCAGCGCACCGGCCAGCCTCAGCCTAGAGCGCAACGCTCTGCCAATAGCAACACAAATAGTAGTAGTAGTCTCCACATCGGAGAGAGGAGTGCCTACATGAGCGAGAGGGATGGGGCCCGTGGCACAGGCTGGTATGGCGCAGCCGAGCCGCCCCATCCAGGCCAACAGATCCAGTTCCAGAACAGCCAACAGAACCAGAGAGCGAGCCAGCGACCGAACACTGGCCGTGTTGTCCACTTGGTCGGGAGCTCGTTGGATGCCACGGCCCTCGTGCGCCAGCTCCAGGCACTGGAGTCTCAGGAGAACAGAGTATGACGGCCCGTGTACGTACATGTGTGTGCGTGGGTGTGTGAGGGGGGTTACTGGAGGCAGGGCACCAATGACGGGAGGGAGTCTCGCCTGTGACCCCTGTCACTGCTTGAAACCCCCCCTCTCCCCTCTCCTTTCCATTTCCACTCCTTTGCTGTCTCCAAGGCACGTCCTCCGTCTGCCTTGCAGCTTTTGCTTTCTCCTCTCCTCTTCGCCTTCTCCTGTGCGTTTCCTTCCGTCACTGTCTCCATTACTCTCTCTCTCTCTCTCTCTCTCTTCCGCTCGTCTCCCGATGTGAGGTGGTGGTGGGACGCGGTTGGCCGTAGTAGTGGTGGCAGTAGAAGAGGAGCATGGACAATAGAGGGAGTGAGGGAGGAGTCCGCGCTAGCCTTGCCAGTCCCCCCGCTCCTTCTCTCTCTCTCTTCCTCGTGTTTCCTTTCCTTTCGCGAGGTTGGGGAAAGGGGCGGGGGCTAGCTCGCGCTTGGAGCAGTCGACAAGCCCACCTCTCCACCAATACTTCTTCATTTTCGTTTGCACTATATAACAACTTACCTACACATACTCTTACTACTGTTCTCCATGTGCACGAAACACGACAGGATCAGCCACCGTTAGCCACGCCAAACAACACAGGGCGGGGGGAAGTGCTTCTAGGAACGACATCACCAACTGGCGTCCCATGACACGCCTTCCTTCCCTCTCCCCCTCTCCCTTCCCGCTCTCACGGGGCCGCGTTCATCTGCTGGGGGGGGGGGGGGAAACGCTAACCACAGTGTTTGTACCCACTTTCCGTCCACACCCCTTCTCTCTCCCTTTTGATCACCTCCGCCCTCCCCTTGGTCCTTCTTCTGTTTCGCAGCACAAACTGTTAGCTGTGCTTCCCTCCTCTCCTTCTATCCGCCTTCGCTACTGTTTCTATTTCGGCGCGTGCTTTCTCTCTCCTTTCGTCTTTCCTTCTGTGGGACGGGTGGTCTCCCCCTTACGCATCCTCTGCGTTGGCGAACCCGATCCGCGCGATGACACCGAGGACAACGCAACTTCTTCTGCTCCTTGTCTTCGCCTTGTGCGTGGGCGTGGACTTTGTGGCTGTTGCTGCTGCTGCCGACCGAGAGTGCATGGAGGGCTTTCCGCAAAGCTTCTACGTGTCCACCGGCACAACAATACCGCTCTCGGCGGGGGCGGCACCCATTGCGCAGAGTGGCAATGTCTTCGTCGATGGACCGCAGGGACGGGTCCGCATGGATCAGTTTTATTTGGGCCGCCAGCACAGCTTCATCGCAGACAGCCAGAGGCGCCGCGCCTACATGTTCGAGAGCGACATCCCCAACACCAAGAAGAAGGGAAACACCAACTGTCGTGTCTTTTCAACCGTCGGCGACACACTCACTCTGTGCATCCCCACCAGCTTTGCGGAGGACACAAGCGGGCCGTACCTGGTACGCGGCGTGCCAGTGCGCCGCTACCGCGGGTTCGACCGCCAGGAGGGCCCCCTCCTGCAGATTGACCACTACGTGCTCAACGTCACACTTGCCAGCCTCGGCGCCGCTGGCGATGGGCGGATGCTGCTGATGCCGTGGCGGATGCAGACGTGGGAGCGGCCGGGGGCGGAGCTGAAGGAGATTGCGGGTGCGCCGTTGTCTGTGCCCAACTGGCGCTTTTTTGGCCAGCCCATGTTCGACGAGGTGGACTTCCCCCTCTACCCGCCCGATCCTGCCGGAGCAAAGGGAGTGGCGGCGTACCGCGCGGAGGGCGGCCCGGTGACGGTGGACTACTACAACTTTGTGCCTGCCACCCCAGACGCTGGTGTCTTCGTGGTGCCAGAGGAGTGCCGCCGAGCGGAGGAGGTCTGGGAGGCGGCACAGAGCGACCAGGAGGGCGGCAGTGCCCCCACCAGCGCACGGGCCGACGGCCCTCTCCACCTCAGTGTTGCGCACCGCCTGCTCGTGGACTGGAGCGTCCTTCTGTCCCAGCAGCAAGGTGGCGGCCCTACCGATCAGCCGCGATGACCCCACGGCTCCCGATTGTGGGTATGTCCCCCCCCCCCCCCTCTGCGCACCAAACCGTCTTCCTTCTCTTCCTCTTTCCTCCTCTCTCCCATCCCTCCCCCCCCCTCCTTCTCTCTCGAGACGGAGCGCGAGAAGACAGCGCAGAATGGTGCAACGTGCGCGCGACATCGCCCCGGATGGCTGGCGAGCCAGAGCAGTGACATCTCTCGTCGTCGTCACCACACAGGAACGGATATCCGGACGGTTACCGTGCAGTGCGCGGCCACCCTGCATATGGTGCGTGAATCCAACCGCTCCTTCTCCTTCTCCTTCAGCTTCTCCCCCATCATCGTCTTCAGGTGCGGGGCTAGACAAGAGAACGCCGCAAGGGGAGCCAGCGCCGAGAACCACGTCTCTCCGCGTCTCTCCCTCTCTTCTGAAATCATTCTGTTATTTTTGTGTATGTATGCTAGTAGCACACTATCGATTGTAGTAGCTCGCCTTGTGCTTCCGCTCCTCCCCTTTTCTTTCTTGCTCACTTCCCTTCTTCCACGACCGCGGCGCCAGCGGTACCGCGTGCTCCCCGCATGAAAGGATGCCAGGGGAAGATAGAATGACAGCGTTAGGGGAGGGGGTGGTGGGCCAGGGCGAGCACTCAACCGGAAATGCCCCCCCAGAGCAAGTTACCACCGTGCCTGCAGACGAGGCTAGCACTGCCCACGACGACGACCGCGAGGGCGGCGACAGGGAGGAGCCTCCTGTGCGGCCGAGTATGGTGCGGTTCAGGATAGACGGCGCCGCCTCCGCCCCGGTGAGGCCTCCTCCAGACCCGCACACAGAACATCGAGCGGAGGCGGCTACGTCCGGCGAGGGTCCGCAGCAGCACGGCACTGGCGAAGTTGACGAGGCGCCTGGTGGAGGAGGCAACGAGCTGGCAGGGGATGCTGACGAAGGGCCGACCATCATCGAGGTGAACCTGCACGTGGAGCTCGCGTCCGTCAGGTCCATCCTTGGCCACTACTTTCTGTTGTTCTTCCTGCTCCTCGTCCCCGCCATCCTTCTGCTGATTGGCATCATTCTGCCGTTCTGGTTGCAGGATCTTGTGGTGGTCTCCCGCTACGTGGAGCCATTTCCGTACGCGGTGACGTGGGGCAATATGCAGATGTTTAACAACAGCTACGCGCGGTACGCCCCTTGCCTGATGTTCAAGGCGTGGTTCTGCGCTGCGGCGACCGACGCGAGCCAGTGGGAGGTGGTGTATCGTTGGATCGTTGACGGCGCGCGGCACCTGCAACCCGTTCTCGGCCGCATGGCACTCCGTGGTGGGGATTATGTGGTGGAGAGGTGTGTGCTAAACGCGTCGTCGCCCATCACCAACATGGAGGCTGCCATGCTGATCACCGCACTCAACGAGGACACCGGGGACGCTGCACGCTTTGAGTTTGCGGTGCAGTGTACTACGGATAGGGACCTCGCGCCGATGGTGAACATCACAACAACCCTGGTGAGCCGTGACGCGGTCGCGCCATTTCTCCCGACCGGAGATGCCCTTGTGGCCGAAAAGGCGGTGCGTGGCCAGACCCTTGTAGAGGCATCCGTGCTTACCCAGCACGAGTACGACATGTCATTGAGCTCGTGCGCCGACTTCTTGGCCAACTGCTCGAGCTTCGGCTATCGTTATGTATGGACCCCGTCCCAGCAGCAGCAGCACGGGGACACGGGTGAGGGGTACGTGCACCAGTGCACAGAGCCCAACAGCTCCCTTCCCCTTTCAGAGTTCTCGCCGCCGTCTGCGTCTTCTGCACTCACGCCCGAGGGGCTCTCCGCTGCGGTGGCGGCGAAGAAGATGCCGGGGCGAGCGCTTGCCCCTGGGGACTACACGACTGTTCTTGTGTGCGACGAAACCGTGTACGAGGTGGAAGCGGCGAACCGCTTGGACTACATGGGGCTTGACGTGGAGGCAACCGTGCGGTTCCGCTTTTTCGGGCAGCTGGGCGGCGTCCGTTTTGTCCGTCGGGAGGTGCTCACGAGCATGGGCCTCATTCTTCCTGTCATCATCTTCATCGTAACCGAGGTTCTCCTTGCGTTCTCCGCACTTCTGATCATCATGGTAGGCTACACGCTGCCGGTGCAGCGCTTTCAGCTCAGGCAGCTTCGCACTGCTGTCCTCATCGACGCCAACATCCTAGCGGAGGCCATCTCCCGCCAGGTGACGAACGACTCTGCACCAGCACCTCAGCAGCCAACATCTCCCGGGTTGGACCCCAGCTCGCCGGCATCCCCGGAAACCCCTGCCACCGCCGACGAGACGTTCGTCAGCAGGCAGGGCTCGACAGCCACCGCAACCGCGGCCGACAACTCCCGGAACCATCCATCGACGTTGGCGGGGGAGGACGAAGCGGAGATGGCATCCTGGCCGTACGGGCGTGGCCGGTACCTCGCTCCCGGCGCGGCAGGTCCTGCGAACGAAGAGTCTGCACGCCCGGCGCGGGTCGATGACGGCCCGTCGCCCACGCCGTCGCCGGGGGATGGTCCGAGGACGGAGGAGGACGCTGTTGTCTTTAGCCCGGCCGAGGCCCCCGCCTCGCCCACCGGCACGGACACACGCGGCGCCACCCCGCACCCGTCGGCCAGCGGGCGCCAGCGTCGGAGCAACCCCACGCTGTCGCTGCCCCCGCTGGTGCGGACCCCGTCGTCGTCGCCATCAGGCAGCCCGGGTACGGCCGCGCAAAGCGCGGCGCAGGTCTCGCCGACACTGCCAGCGCCGAGTGGCAGGCAGCGCCGGCAGAGCAGCGGAGCAGGCACCTCGGCCGATACGTCGCCCTTGCTGGCCATCTCCAACGCCGCCTTGGCAGCGAGAGGGCCCGGCGACCCGGCCACGCCGCTCGAATCCGGCGGTGGTGGCGCGCCGCCGGCTCCCTCCTTCGAGGCGATCGCCGCGGCCGCGCGCGAGACGATGCTGCGCGAGCGCGCCGCCCAGTCCAAGGTCATCCGCGGCATCCTCTTCACGCAGAAGAGCTCCATCCTGCTCGCTCTGGTGTTCGCTGTCGTTGGGCTCGTCTTTGTGCTGGCCGGCGTCGGCAACCCCGTGGGGTGGCCCTGCTCCTTTGCCGCGTACCCCTACTGCACGTACCACCGCAGCCCCCGTGCGCAGCACATCGTCCTCACCTCGCTGGCGCTCTTCTTCATCCTCATTCTCATCGGCTTCCAGTGCTGGATCATTCGCCGGCGTGTTTGGTGATCAGCTTTGCTCCCTCCCCATTCCTCATTCCTAATCTTCACCCTCGCTTCTCCGTTCCTGCTTTCATTTGCTCCTTTGCCCCTGTGCTCACGCACCCTTGCATCCGGTAAACGCGTCGAAACATCGAACCATCCCGTCGCGATCCTCTCGGGGGCTCTCGCTCCCCGCTTGTTGGTGGGGGCATGCCGCGATTCCTGTCACCTCCTCTCCTCCCCCCCTCCCCCTCGGCTGCTTCTAGGTAGACGGCGCGGCCACTCGCTTCCAGGGGCTCCAGCAGGGGGGGAGGGGCGTGGGGTGCTTGGGGAGGAATGGAGGGGGCCTAGTGGCGCCCCCTACCCCAGGAGGGGCACGGGCGCCTTCCGGGCCGCCCGACCACGGCTGTTGCTGTTGCCGCTTGGGCTCTCTGTGTTCTCCCTCTCTCGACGCACTCGCCCTCTTCCTCCTCCTCCGACGTCGCACCCTAGGTAGTAGTTGGTTCTCGCTCTCAGCTGTTTGATTCTCTTTCGCGAGCTAATGAGGGGCATCGTGTGCACTATTCTCCCCGTCGGGCATCGTGTTGCCATTCCTGCGGAGGATGACGGCACCGTCTCCCGCGAGCGCGCCGCGGGATGGTTGGCGGACTGCACTGGGCTGCAGCCCGGCTCGTTCGACTTCCTGTCTAGGCAGGACGGTGGGCTGAAGCTGTTGGATGACAGCGTCATTCGCGAGAGCATTTTTGCTCTCGTTCGAGTGAGGGCTGGGGGAAAAGGTGGCTTCCGCAAGCAGCTCGAGAAGAAGGGCCGCGAGTTCTCCAGGGCCAAGGCCAAGCAAGACCGTGCCAAGAAGAGCGAGTCGAAATCTGGCAAGTACGAGAAGAAGCACGACAGGGAGGGCCGACCGGGAAAAGCAGTTGTGGTGGAGAGTCCAACTCGTCCAAAGGTGGTGTTCGAAGATGCGGTCCCTGCACGGCAACTGGCGGCCCAAGGCGTGGCGGTGGCACTAAGCAAGTTTATACGCAGCAGGAAACCGAACTAGACACACACACACACACAACACACACACACGTGGCGCCACTCCCCGCACTTGGTTCGAAGTTCGCTGTGGTCTTGTATTATTCGCTCACGTCCGCAAAGCTGTTTGTTTTTGCAAAATGGGCAGCCGGACGAGTGCGCTGTTTCGAGCAAGCTTCCTGATTGTGGAGCAATCAAAGATCACTCTCTTCTCAACGGGCCTGCTGCCAGAAACAAGTACATCAATGTGTGTGTGAGAGAAGAGAAGCAAAATAACTCAACTTGTGCATGGGGATGAACGGGACAAGGATTCTACCCAGCGGGAAAATACCACAACGAATGCTCTCTGCACCACTTTCTACCGTTTGCAAGCAAAGACTATCCGATACGCATCAGACAAGGCACGGCGTGACACCGGTTCTATGGCTGCACGATGGGTTTCAGTATGTCCGGCTCCCATTCGCGAAAGAGTTGCTTTAGCCGAAGCGGACAACGGGTTCGTAGTTGTGCCGCAGATGGACAAAGCAAAATTTATTGTACGAAAGAGGTCTAGCCGTTTTGCTGTTGTGCTCGGGCCGCAACACAAATGCTCGTGCCAACGAGCACAGCCATGCATTCACGTCATCCTGGTCCTGCTGAGACATTGCGCAGTGTCGACAACGAATCCCCTTTTGTGGCAGAGTGGCGTCTCGGCATTAGAGCTGCAGGGTATTCTTTCCACGACGGTGCAGTGCACAGACCGATGCTGTTTGTGCCGCGAAAGCGGCTCGCCCATAGGAAGGTGCGAGAATTGCAGCGAACGCTTCCATGCAAAGTGCATTGAGTTGAAGATGCTCAGTAGGCGCGAAAAAGAGCTACGCTGCCCAAAGTGCCAAATGCTGATGAATCCTTCATCCGCCAAAGAGCAAGAAACGTGCTCTCATTGCCACGCGTGTTGTCCTTCCGAGCGGTACTGCTGCGCCTTGTGTCCTGGTGTTCGCCTTTGCCAAAGGTGCTACTTGTCCAAATCGGTTCACGCCTCTCACCCACTAATCCGGGAACGCAGGCATCAAGTCGAAGGACCGGCTGCAGTTCACGATAGGCGAGATGAACTACAAGAGCGCGAGATCCTCCCCGAGGATTATGAGCTACTCCTCGCACTCGACAAAGAGAGCAGATGCGAGAAACTGACGCTGGGACAGTTTCTCCAACTGCCCACGAAAGAAGTAACCAACGAGAAGCTGCTCGAGGATCCGTGTGCTATTTGCTTGAACCACTACCGCCATGACGAAGTCATTGTGCTGCTTCCATGCGGTCACTTTTTCCACAAGGAATGCGGTAAGCGATGGGTGACAGAACACAGGGCTGCTTGCCCGATTGACCAACTGTCCTGCAAACCAACAAGGAGCTAGCATTTTCCTCTCTCTCTCTCTACCTTCCTGCTCGATGTAAACCCCCTCGACTGTGTGTCCCCTCTCTCTCTTTTTTTTTTTTTTTTCTGTCTTCTCTGTGGCAAAATTGTTTGCTGTCCGAAATCGACGATAGGAACACGAGATAATAAGGGTGAGTTGTGGAAAAGTCCCTGGAACTGTAGAGAGTTGTTGCTGAGACACCTCCTCATTTTCTGCTTGAACGAGA
Source organism: Herpetomonas tarakana (assembly GCA_030849825.1). Taxonomy (NCBI): domain Eukaryota; phylum Euglenozoa; class Kinetoplastea; order Trypanosomatida; family Trypanosomatidae; genus Herpetomonas; species Herpetomonas tarakana. The sequence continues at coordinate 12,571 of JASAOB010002668.1, read as the reverse complement.
GATTCTCTTTCTCCCCCACCCCTTTCCTCTTTGTGTATGTGCACGCCAAGTAAATAGGAAGTTTTTGCTCCCTTTAACGAGGAAAAAGACTATTTCACCACCACACCACGCAAATCGTATTTTACTCGCTCACTAATGCGCCGCGTCGCTCAGTCTGTGGGTAAGGTGGAGGGAGCCCGCTTTGTGAGTGGTGTTGCTCCAGTCCTTTACTTCCCCAGCAGCACAGGTCCTCAGATGCCCCGCGAGGAGCAGGTGAAGAAGAACACCAATATTGCTTTGGAGATGATTCGCCGCCACAAGGGTGCTCTGCCGCCTGCCTACACTCGCAAGACGACGGCCACCATAGAGGAGATTGAGCGCGAAATCGAGTCCCTTCTTGGTGGTGCCCAGACCCTGAAGAAGAGCGTCACCGACGACCAGCCCATGGATAAGCTCACCCTCATGGAGCGCTGCCTGCGCCACGCGCTGTGGTCCTACCACAAGGACGAGGGGAAGTTCAACTTTGCGGAGATGGCTAAGTGGATCGTCTACACCCCCGAGGACGAGGTGAAGGTGGCTGCCATCAGGCGCCAGGCGGACCAGAAGGAGAAGCTTGCAGCCTTCCGCCAGAAGCGCGCGGAGCAGGGCCTGCCTGACGCTCCACTCCCCACCGCCAACTGGCCACAGGAGTACGAAGCCGTTATCGATCGCGAGCTGATCAACGAGAAGCGCCTCCGCTACGACACCCTGGCTTCCAACACCGTGGAACGTGACGAAGCCAAAATCAACGCACTGCTCCAGCAGTACCGCAAGCCGACTCAGGACAAGCGCCTAGATGATCTTGTCGAGCTGCTTGAGCGCTTCAAGCCCGTTCTCGCTCGCGAGGCTATCATGCAGCGCCTGACCATCAAGCACCTTGAGGGCCAGCTCGGCGTGTGGCGCTACATGGACTGGTGCCCCGAGGTGCGTGACCGCGCCGAGCTTGAGGTGGACATCACCGGGTGGCAGTGGTGGTCTCCGATGGAGGAGCGCCGCCTCCTCCCCGTGCGGCTGCGCACTGTGAATGAGGTGCGCGACATCATGGCGAAGGCCCAGGGCGAGAAGGCCGCCGAGGAGGCTGAGCGCAACCCCAAGGCTACCCAGGCCACGGGTGAGGGCGATCGCGAGCGGCTGCTGAAGGAAGTCCTCGCTCTCCAGGCACGCATCCATCAGCGCGACGATGCCCCTGCGGACGCAAAGGCTGCCGCGCACTGAGACGCGTGAGATAGGCCATCTAACTCGTTTGCCGATCGCTGACAAGGGAAAAAGAGAGAAGCTGCAAGGCATCCAGCAAACCGAGTAGCGTTGCTGACGATACCGTAAAGTAAAAGAGGAACGGCTTGGAAGACATTCGGTGCGAGGTGAGGAGAGGAAGAAGAAAGAAGAAGAGCAACAGTAGAATAATGAACACAGTGAATGACAACACCAACAGCCAAGGACACGCAAGGAAGCACAAAACAACGAGCGGGAGGGCCTACTCAGTGAGCCCTCTTCTCCTTCTTCCTTTCTCTTCTCGTGTTCTCTTTTCTCGGAACTCCTCTTCTTTGCTAACCCTTCCCCCTCCTCCCCCTCCCCCACATCCGGGTTGACTTCTCTTCCCGTCCTTTCTTGTTTTTTTTTCTCGTGGTATCCCTTGTTGCCTCTGGATTTTCTGGTTGACAGTTGTTTCTTCACCGCCTTTTCTTTTGTGTGTCCGTATTTCCCTCTAGCGTCATTACAGTAGGAAAAATAAGTAGCATCCCTCTTCGATATATCGTTTTCTTCCTCTTTGTTCCCGTCGGTCCATTTCTGACTTTACCGAAAGCTCACAAATAGCCCCCTTTGGGGGATTTCATAAAAACAACAACAACAACAGCACAGCAACGAGAAGTTGTAAAAGAGCAACAAAGCAGCGGGGAAGAGCACATCGTCATGTAGCTCCATGCGACGGCTGTGTGAACAGGCGACCCACGACACCGTCCTAAGCTCAAGAGGCGGCGTTACAGTTGCTCTGCTTCGTTCTAGTCTCCGTTCTCTCGTCTGCGCACGTGCTCGCTCCCATCATTCATGCAAGGGGTGGTGTAGACCTGCTGGTCTTCCTCTTTGACGACCCGCTGCAAAGATCTGCGAAGGCGATCTCCGCGGATCGTAACTCACAACCCCTCCCTCATCACTCTCTCTCTCTCTTTCCTTTTGTTGTTTCCTTTCTATTATCAAGACTGCGAAACACTCTATCTAAGCTGCACTGCACCGCAACCGAAACCGCTTCTTTCTCTATCTCTGTGTCTTCTTCTTAATATAAAGGACAGTTGTTGTTTTAGTTTATCCCCTATCTCTTCTTGTCTGTGCGAGGGCCGGCTACGAGTCGTCGTGAACGCATATTGAACTCTACCCACCCAGACACATTCTCCCCTTCTCTCTCCCCGGCCGCCACACGAAGTGCAATACGAAATCATCAGACTAGCGAGAAGCACCGCCCACTTGACAAGATGGATGCTGTCGAACTGAAGAACAAGGGCAACGAGGAGTTCTCCGCGGGGCGTTACACGGAGGCCATCAACTACTTCTCAAAAGCCATCCAGCTTGACGGTGAGAATCATGTGCTCTACAGCAACCGGTCTGCCTGCTATGCGGCGCTGCATAAGTACAAGGACGCCCTCGACGACGCAGACAAGTGCATCTCGGTTAAGGGGGATTGGGCCAAGGGCTACGTCCGCCGCGGAGCCGCGCTGCACGGGATGCGGCGCTACGCGGACGCGGCTGCTGCTTACACCAAAGGCTTGCAAGTTGACCCAGAAAACAAGGGATGCCAGCAGGGTCTGCAGGATGTTCGCGCCGCCCAGGCCGCCGAAGCGCGCGACCCAATCGCACGCGCATTCACGCCGGAGGCGTTCCGCAAAATCCAGGAGCACCCCAAGCTGTCCCTTCTGCTCCTCCAGCCCGACTACGTGAAGATGCTGGACACCGTGATTCGTGACCCGTCGCAGGGCAAGCTGTACCTCGAGGATCAGCGCTTCGCCATGACCCTCATGTTCCTCAGCGGCATGCCCATTCCTACGCACGACGAGGACGACGAGGACGACCACCCCAAGGCATCCCCCAAGACAGAGAAAAAGGAGGAGAAGCCCGCTCCGGAGGTTTCCTTGTCGGACGAGCAGAAAGAGGCCCTCGCACTCAAGGATGAGGGCAACAAGCTGTACCTCTCCAAGAAGTTCGACGAGGCCTTGGCAAAGTACGAGGCGGCGGCGGCCAAGGACCCGAACAACACCCTCTTCATCCTCAACGCAACAGCCGTGTACTTTGAGAAGGCCGAGTACGACAAGTGTATCGCCGAGTGCCAGCGCGGCGTGGAGCATGGCCACGAGCACAAGTGCGACTACACGATTATTGCGAAGCTGCTGACCCGCGAGGCGTTTTGCCTGCAGAAGCTCAAGAGGTACGAGGAGGCCATCACCCTCTACAAGAGAGCGTTGGTGGAGTGGCGCAACCCTGACACCCTCGCGAAGCTCAACGCCTGCGAGAAGGAGCGCGAGAAGGCCATCGCGGATGCCTACGTGGACCCTGAGCTGGCCAAGCAGAAGAAGGAAGAAGGCAACGAGCTGTTCAAGCATGACAAGTTCCCCGAGGCGGTGGCCGCGTACACGGAGGCCATCAAGCGCAACCCAGCGGAACACACGTCGTACAGTAACCGCGCGGCGGCGTACCTGAAGCTCGGCGCCTTCAACGACGCCCTCAAGGACGCTGAGAAGTGCATCGAGCTGAAGCCCGACTTTGTCAAGGGCTACGCGAGAAAGGGCCACGCGTACTTTTGGACGAAGCAGTACAACCGCGCGCTGCAGGCCTACGATGAGGGACTCAAGATCGACCCCAACAACGCCGACTGCAAGGACGGGCGTGTGCGCACCATGATGAAGATCCAGGAGATGGCTAGCGGCATGTCCGGCGACGGCGACGAGGCGGCGAAGCGCGCCATGGACGACCCGGAGATTGCCGCCATCATGCAGGACAGCTACATGCAGCTGGTGTTGCAGGAGATGCAGAACGACCCCAAGCGCATCCAGGACTACATGCGCGACCCGTCCATCGCGGGAAAGATCAACAAGCTCGTGTCCGCCGGCATCATCCGCTTTGGCAAGTGAGATGCGCTGCCTTCGCCCTCTCACACCCACTTCCCCCCCCCCCCCGCTTCGTTCCCTCCTCCCTTGTCGCCTTCCCACGCTCGGGTCTGAGACTCAGGGCCGGACACCAACAAGGGAGGAGGAGAAAAGAGGGGAGGGGGAGAAGGAAACGTCAGAGTGACTGGACTCCGTCCACGGCCCTTTGCTGGTAGGCAGCCCATTTGAGTTGGAAAAGAAAAAGAAGTATAGCAACAAGAAAGATGCGAGGCAACACCGTTATTATCCCTTTTGTTACTATTGTTACTGTCCGTGCCACCACCACGGCGACTCTCCTTATCTCTCCGTTCTGCCACCACTACCCGCACTTGCCCCTGACAGACACTCTTGCCACTACTACCACACCGTCGCTGGTGTCGTGTTTGCGCCTCGCGCGGAGGGCCTGCCTGCTCTGAAGAGTGTACGACAGCTCCGGTGGCGGCGAGGAGCGATGCATTATACCAGCACGTGGAGGTAGGCGCGCGCACTTATTCCTTCGGAACCTTCCCCTGTGCCGCTCACTGGTCTCGATAACAGCTCTATCAGTTCAGATACATACATACATGAAGAAGACGGCAAATAGAGTGAGGTAGTCTGCGATGACACAGTGGAAAGTGGGGGAGAGGGGAGCGACTGTCGCTGCCGCATTCTCTAGGAGGGCGAGGCTCGTGCGCTCTCCCTCTTCCCTCACCCTCCCCCCCCCCCCACACACACAGACACGTCTACGTGACCAGCGACAACCTGGCGTTGGGCGGCTGGATCGCTTACGACTGATGATGTACGCCAAGGGCGACAGCAAAAACAAGAGATCCACACGCATTCCACTTCTGCTGCTCCCTCCGTCTCTCCTCTTGTCACGACTCCATTCCCCCCCCCCCCCCCCACCTCCTCAGTCAGACGACGAGATCCCATCCCACACAAACAGCAACCTCGACAGCGGAGGAAAGGAAAGGCCGGACACTGTCTCAACGTCCTTTACGCCCACCTTGGTGGCTAGACTTGGCGAACTCTGCCGTACCCCATGGCGGACCGGTCCCAAAACGTGCCGAAGGAGTTTGTGCGGACGGCGGACCACCAGCTCCTCCCGCCTCGCGTGGGGCACAACTGGAATGACCAGGCCTTTCGCAAGAACCAGGACAAGCCACAGCAACTGGAGGGCGAGCTCCGTGGGAAGCGGGCGTTTGTGTCCAGCACCACCCTCGTCAACCCCGCACCGGAGAATCTTGGCGAGACGGCCCAGCAGCTGCTGCAGGCGCTCTCCGTAAGGAACCCTCGTGGGTCGTCGCGGACGGCTCCCCTTGACAAGCGGTACCTATCGCTGGAGGACAAGGTGCTTCGCTTCTACGCGTACTTCCGCGAGCGGGCACCGGAGGGTGGGGCAAACCAGTACTGGCACCGTCGCATGGTGCTCCACTTCTACCCTGTCGACGACACCGTGCTCATTCAGGAGCCGTTCATCCCAAACAGCGGCATGGTCGGAGGAGTGTTCTTGAAGCGGCAGAAGGTGAAGGCCGACCCTCGGCAGCGGGAGCAGTTTCCCGACGACGAGTACCTGACCATCAACTTCTTCAACGTTGGCGAGGTGGTGCGCATCAACGGGGTAGAGTTCCACTTGTACGACTGCGACGGGTTCACCCGGGACTTCCTCACGACGCTCGGCGTTGTTGTACCCGACCCGCAGGAGTGCCCCGATGACGAGTTCATGGAGGCCTACAAGCGGCACCAGCAGATCCTCCTCGGTGCCAAGTTCGGCGTGAAGTCGCAAGATTACCAGGCGGGGGAGGCGGAGCGGACCGCGCGCCTCATCCGCGATGGCGGGAACATTCTGCGCTTCAAGGGCGTGCTGGACGAGCGCGAGGCCGTGCCTGGCGGGATCGCGCGGAAGCTGACGCTCTTTGTCTTTGCCGAGGACAACAGCATCGCCGTCACAGAGGAGGCCACGGAGGCGGAGGCGACGCCGACCATGTTTCTCGCCCGCTGCTTCCTTCCGAAGAGTGGGTCGCTCAGTCACGCGAACGAGCTCACCTTCTCCCACCGCGTCAATGGGCAGCGGGAGCCCGACATGGGACCCGACGGCATCTACACCGACGCCGACTTTGACGTGGGTAGGACCCTCAACGTCCTTGGTCGACCCGTGCTCCTCTACGACTGCGACGAGTTCACGAGGCAGTTCTACCAGGACCGCTACGGCGTCGCGCTGCAGCCGAGCATGGCCGCCGAGATCGAAGCCGCCTACTTTCCCGTCCTGCCGGCCAAGGCTGGCAGAGCCGCATCCACAGCCGCAGTCCCCGCAGAACAGTCCAGGACACGTGGAAAGGCGGACGGGGGCGAGAAGCCGAAGGATGAGCTGCGCTTCCGCCTGGAGCTCGCGCACCCCAAGGACCACGACGACCGCTTCCGCCGCTTCGCCCTCACGTACTACACGGACACCAACGAGGTGACGGTGTACGAGACCACCAGGCACGCCAAGGGGGCGAGTGGTGGTGGCAGCAGCACCTGCCTCATGCGGCGCCAGCCACTACGAAAGCCCGTCGTGCCACGCGGACCACGCAACGACCCCAAGGAGAAGTTTCGTGCGAGCGCCAGCAGCAGCGGCGGCATCTTCGCAGACACCCCGGAGGTGTACCAGGAGGAGGACTTCCGCGTCGGCAAGCAGGTGGTGGTGTGCGGCACCCCGATGCGGATCGCCGCGATGGACGCGCACACTGAGGCGTACTTCACAGGGGTGCAAACGGTGGCCCCCTCTCAGGAAACGGTGTCCCGGCTGCTCTCCGACCTGTTCGAGTTCCTGGGCTCGCGGTACGGCACCGCCGTCAAGGCATTTCTCGCCTTCGACCACGACCGCGACGGGGTCATCAGCCTGGAGGAGTTCACCAAGTCGCTCAAGGCGTTCCAAATCACCAACGACCCCGCCATGGCCGAGGAGCTCTTCGCGCGGATTGCAGAGGTTCCCCATGTATCCTTCTACCTCACCGCCAAGGACCTGATGCGGTGGATGGGTGAGAGTGCGGGGGTGAAGGTTGAGAGTAGCGGTGCGACCGCGGACACCGCGCTGCCGATGGGAGACAGGGAGACCCAGCGGCGCACGATCGCGGCGCGTGGCGTGCGTGTGCGCGTGCTGAGCGAGCTGCGTGAGCGGTTGGAGGCGCGACAGATGAACAGCGTCGGCATGTTTCGCTTGGCTTCGACAATGCCTCGAGCGTACAAGGAGCGTGCCGCGAATGTGCACACCCTCTTCAATCCCACCCGCGACGCCCACATCACGCCCGTCCAACTGCGTCGCTGCTGCGAGGAGATCCTCGGCACCACGCTCACGCAGGAGGAGATGTCCTGCATTGTCAGTTTCTTCTTTCCCGAGATGCCAGCTGAGGAGCAGTTCCGCGCGAGGGACGACGCCCTGGACTTCGCAGTCGACCTCCCCGCTTTCCAGAAGCGGTACCACGAGATGTGCCAGCTAGCCATGATCCCAGAGAAGGCTCCGTCGGGGGAGGCGGCGCTGCCAGTGCGAACCAGCGTGATTTGACGGAAGCGAACGAGCAAGAAGTAACCATAGTGGTATCCCCCTTACTGCTCTTCTTCCTTCTCCCCCCCCCTTCACGAGGAAATAGCGATGCATGTAAAATCCCTCCCCTTCCTTGGAGATGACGTCTCCTCTCCCTCTCTCTCTGTGTGTGCTTCTGTCTCTCTCTTGAATGTAGTCCAATGTAAAGCCTATGTCGTGCTTGCCCTCCAGCTCGCAGCAGCACCGCACCTCACCAAAGTCGCGTCCCCCACATACACCCACACACTCACATCCCCCTCACACGCACCCGTTCTCACCTGACAATGGCTGGCTGGCCGTGGTGTCGCTCCTACGGCTCACAGCGCGCCAATAGCAGCAGCAGTGGCTGCGTTGAAAAGGAAGAAAAAGGGGGCAAATGAGAGAAACCTGATGAATGCTTGTGACCTCTCCTCTCTCTCCATCGCCTATATATCCACCTCTCACTCTCCCTCCCTCACCACCACCATGATGCTGTGCTCCTCCTCTTCCAGCGTGAGCCGTGGCGAGAGACCAGATCCCCCCCCCCCCTCCACACGCTGCAGCCCGTTTCCTCCTTGTCGAGAGACCCTTTGCTAGCGTTGCTTCTTCCTTACCTTCTCTCTTCTTTTCCCCCCTCCTCCCTGTCGAGGACACCCATACCCACCAATAGGACACGCGCGTGAGGCGGACAGGCACAACATGTCGGCGACTCCACTGCACAATCAGCTTGCTCGCATCGAGCAAGCCTACTACTACCAGCCCGGCACAATGTCCTCGGTCCACGCCGTGACTGGCACCGTGTCTCCACGACAGGCAAGGGTCGCGCGGCCCGCGTGCCTTGTTTCCGGCAACGGCAACCGACCGCTGGCAGAGGCCGTGGCGCTGCTCCTCGGCGTGCGCACCCACCAGACCTCGGTCACGCAGTACGCTAGCGGCGAGGTTAATGTCCGCATCAACGAAAGCGTCCTTGGCGCTGAGGTGTACATTATCCAAAGCACCACGGGGAACGAGGTGGTGGACCTGAATACCGCCCTGATGGAGCTGCTCATTCTCATCCGCAAGATGAAGCTCAGCAATGCAAAGAGGGTTTCCGTCATCATACCCTTCTTTGGCTATGCCCGGCAGGATCGGAAGACAGACCTGCGCGGACCCATCTCCGCCTCGGCGGTGGCGGAGATGATTGTGGGCATGGGGGCCGACCGCGTCACAACACTCGACCTGCACTCCAACCAGATTCAGGGCTTCTTTGGCAACGTCCCGGTGGACAATCTGCTCATGGCGCACGAGTTCGCTCGGTACCTGCGCCTGCAGCCGTGGTTCAACACGGAGCAGATGGTCATTGTCTCCCCAGACGCCGGTGGCGTGGAGAGGGCACGGAAGCTCGCGGACATCCTTGGCGTCGGTCGCATCGTGACCATCCTCAAGCGCCGCGTTGCCGCCGGCAAGGTGGAGACGATGCAGACGGTCGGCGAGGTCGACGGCCTGCATTGCGTGATTGTCGATGACATGATCGACACGGGCGGCACGCTGGTGAAGGCCTGCGAGCTTCTCAAGGAACTCGGTGCACTCTCCGTGCACGCGTGCTGCACGCATGGCATTCTCACCAATCCGTGTCCCGAGCGCATCAACAAGTGCGATGCGCTGTCCCAACTCGTTGTGTCCGACTCGATCCCGCAGGAGGAGCACCAGAAGGCGGTGCCAAAGCTCAAGGTGCTCACCATCGCGCCGCTCATCGCTGTGGTCATTGACAAGTACACCCGTGACGAGAGTGTTAGCTCTCTCTTTAATGCACCCATGAAGATGTAGGCGGCGGTGCTTTCGTTTGTGCCTCCAATGATGCCCACTCCTCCCTCCCTCCCTACTCTCATTCCTTCTCTTCCTTCCCCAGTCGTTCCTGCGCGGTGTTCTCTCCTGCGGAGCAGTGACACCGGTGCCACTACTCCTCGCTCCCCCCCCCCATCCCGCCCTCTAGGGGGATGCCACCAACCCGTACTCGTCATCCCATTCGCTGACGAACCACTAACGTCGACTAAAAGAAGAACAATGAACAGAAGAGAAGCACATGGGAGAAGTTGGGAGGAGGAGGAGAGGATGATGGGCACGGTGGCAGCTCGGTGCGCTGTGACTCCATACCAGCCAACCTCCTCCTTGTCATGTAAGTCAGTTGTCGACCACGTGCATTAGTGCGCGTTGATAAAGGGGCTCATGTGGTTACATGGTAGCGAGACGACTCCTTTCCTCCTCGATGGTCTTGGCCTCCAGCGGCAGCAGCAGCTCAGAGAGGACGATACTCGTTCTCACACACCCTCATAGATTCTGATAGACTCATCTCAACCATTGGTCCGCTGCAGGACCTTGACATAGAGAGACAGACACAAACGACACAAAATAAGAGAGAAGAACAGGGCCAACTTTCTTGCCAATGAGCGCGACGTCGTTGAAGGAGCTCGACGCCAAGGCAGCTGACGACAAGAGCCTTCTCGACCTCTTTCAGCACTGCCGAGTGCATGTGGTGGCCGTGGCGGCGACAGATTTGATGCCCGATTGCCTCGCCGTCACAACGCAAGGTGGCTTCGTCGAACTGATAGACACCAGCACGGGCGAGTTCCGGCTCTTCCTGGCCCACCTCGACCGAATCCCGCTGGACGCCTCCCTGCGGTGCTTCTCACTTGTCCCCAGCTACTTCAACGACGGCGTTGCGTGTGGGCCGTTTCTGGCCCTCTCCCTCGCGTACTCGAACGAGCTGCTGATGGCCGACCTGTCGACAGGCGAGGCCAGCGTGCTGGCGACCCTCGACGCCCGGCCGCGCAGCGTCTTTTGTGATGGCGACTACCTTGTGTGCGGCGACGGGGGCGGGTGTGTGACGGCGTGGCGAGCCAACGCTGGCGCTGCGCGGGGCACCGGGCTTGTCGCGCCGACGCGAATGTGGCAGCGCGCCGTGTTTGACGACACAGTCGCCACGCTGCGGGTGCACCGCGACGAGCTGTTCTGCGCCTCGGCCGACTACCAGTGCGTGGTGCTGTCTGTCGACACGGGCCTGGTCGTGGCGCGGGTGGCGAGGGAGCCGAGTCCGTTGGTGGCGGTTGTGCCGCTGAGGGAGCCATCCGTGCAGGCGCCCGTGGTGGCGCTCTGCTCAGAGTCGCGTATTGCCGTGTACGTGGAGTCTTGGGCTGCTCCCCAGTACACGTCGGCTGTCCCTGGTGCCGCTGCTGCTGCGGCCAGCCCGGAGGCTACGTGGGCGTTAGCGGGCGGTGTCTCGTTGGACGTTGAGGTGCAGTGTGCGACGTACTGCGGCGGGTATCTCGCCGTCGGCACGGCTTCCGGCGTCGTTCTGCTCTTCCACTGCGATGCCGCGTCGGCACTTGTGTCCGAACTCGTGCGCTTCGACGTGGGCCACGGGGTAGTGGGACTGCAGCTCTACGCGAGCGAGTCGCTTGTTGTTGTCACCGCCGCTGGCGACGTGTGGAAGTGGCCTCTCAAGGATCTCCTCGATAACGCCGAGGAGGAAGACAACTCCGCTGCCGCTTCGGAAGGCGTCACACCGGCCGCTGTCGATGCCGCAGTGACCGAAGGCAGCGATGACGACGATGACGAGCCTAGGCCCAGCGACGAGCTTCCCATGCCCATGGACGTGACACGACCACCCATTCTGGATTGCACAGCCGCTCCCGAGACGGACGACTCGGAAACTCTGCGAGAGAGCAACACCTCCGCAGCCATGCGGCGAGCAACCGAGGCTTCCTCGGATGCTGCTGGTAGCCAAGAGGGCGACACCCGCGGGGAAAGGGAGTCGCCCTTCCCGCACATTTCCGTCTCGTCAGCGGACACGTCGCCATCGAGAAGAAGCCCCGACGCGAGCAACCACACGACGGGAGATCACTCGATTGTTGCAGAGCCGTCCACACAACCGCAGCTGCTCTCACCCCCTGTGCTCTCTGTGCGCACTGCCGCCGCCGCCGACGACGACGACGACGACGATGGCGACGAGCCCATCGCGACCGTTGCCAAGACAAAAGCCGCAACTAGCGCGCTTTCCGAGGCTGCGGAACTGCTTGATATGCATGTTCCCACACATGTCGAGGGTGGCGCCACGGCTGTCGCGTCGGGAGGCGACGGCGGTGAAGACGGTGGTGGTGGCGGTGAGCGGGCCGCGTTCGCAGTAGTAGACGATACCTCGCAAAGGGACGAAGCAGCAGGGACCCCGCCAACTGCGACGGGGTCGAGGGGGGAGCCGCGCGCGAGTGCCGGTGGGAGACAGCGCTCCCCACCCCTGGCGCTGGCGGCGGTTGGGCCGCGGATGGAGGACTACCGCCGGAAACGGCTTGCCGACGTGGAGCGTGTCCTTGGTGCGCCACCGCCGGAGGTCATTCCCGGCCTCCGCGCTGGCAAACGAATGAACCAAGACAGGATACAGCAGGCCTTGGCCTCTGAAGCGATGAACACGGAAGCCGATGAAGAGGATGATAAGGACGCCTGCCCTCCCGCGCCGCAGCTTCAGAGCACCGCGATGCTGCTGGAGCGCAAGGAGCAGCTGCGGACCGCCACCTTTGACTTTGCCGCGTACGCGCAGGAGCACCCGCTCGAGGTGGCCGCGCTGCCATACCAGCACCCCATCCGACCCGTCCGCTACACTTTGCAGGATCGCGTCTTTGAGGAGGTCGAGGGCAGCACTCGGCTCGGCATTACTGATGGTGACCCGTCACGCGCCGCGGCAGCGGGCGACGGCGGGCATCTTGTGATGGACCGCACCGCCGCTGCGGTCGCCCCCGGACAGGGGCCAGAGCACGCGGTGCGCGACGACTTGATGGATGCCACACACGGTCGCGTGGTGCGCCGGGTCGACCCGGTATGGGCGGAGGAACGCTCTCGCAAAGGACCGGACATCTACGAGCACCCGTGC
>JASAOB010002667.1:0-36929 GCA_030849825.1 Herpetomonas tarakana | reverse complement strand
AAGTTCGAGTTGTGCCGTGACGAGCACAGCAACGAGCCTCTGTCCCAACTTCGCGACAACAGCATCTTGCCACCTGGCTACAATGGCGTCAATGTGTTTACGGTCCCCGAGATGAAGGGACGACGCAGGCTCATCACCGAGCCCCACCTGAATGCGGTCGTAGACAAGGCCAGCCTCCCTCGGGTTCAATATCCGACACGACTGGGACGCCGTCAATCGTTGCGTGAAGCGAAATATATGATTCAGATTGACTTCGAGGCCTACTACGACTCTATCCCACTACCGGAGTCACAGAGGAACAAGTACGTGTTCCGCACCGGTGGCGAGCACTCCACCACCTGTGCACACTCCCTACAGGTGCTCGGTGGAGCGTCGCCGTCGGACAGGCGTTGACATGGGTGATTGTGGACATTGATACCCCCGTAATCATCCACACGCTCATCGACAACATCCTCGTTGCGGCGAAGCGTGGCCAGGAGGAGGCTTTCCTGGCAGCTGTGCGGGCCATCCACTCTCGCATCAGGACGGCCAATCTCTTGACGTCCCCCGACCGCGAAGAGCTGCTGAGCAGCTCAGACGAGGACATTCTGCGACTGGCGCGCAGGAGGACAACGTTCTCCTCGGGGGAGGAGGGAGTATCGCTGGGACGGGACCCAGCGACTAGTGCGCAACTCCGTCAAGACGGTGGCGAAGCTGATGCTCAGCACGTTGTCGCCACACCGCCTCTTCTCTCGACGTACTTTTGTCTCTGCCGTGTGTCATTGGTGTGTGCTCCGCAGTGTGCACACACCACGAAGCTCAACCCAGCCAAGCTGTTCCGGCTGCTACGCGCGTACCGCAAGGTGCACCGCGATGCCGCAGCCGATGGCAACGACTGGGATGTCCTTCTGCCCAACCTCCCGAGAAACAGCACGCGTGAGGCGTTGCGGTGCATCGGATCAGTCCTGCCACGAAACGAGTGGTGGCAGATGGATCAAGTTCGTACACCCCACGTACGACGATGCCACCTACACTCATCATCTACACGGATGCCTCTCGCCAAGGATGGGGTGCTATTGTGCAAGACCAGCACACGGGGCAGATGACAACGCTCCAGCAGCGTCTTGTGGACCAGCGAGGTCCCACAACCAGCGCCAGGGCTCCAACGGTTGACAGGGGTGGTGTGAGGACGCGGTGGACCAGCTGCCCATGACAGCTGACGGGGAGGGGGACACGGACACAGATACGGAGTCGGACGGCGACAGTACGCCAGCCGACTACCGAGTGTCACCCCACTCCTCACGACAGGCACCACCACGACCGTGCGGCGGGATGAACCCCGCTGCCACAGCGGAACGGGACGTGCGCAAGATGGCCGCGTCGCTCCCCGTACGAAGCAAGTACGGATTCTTCTATGCCCGGTTCTCCGCACACGCGGAACCAAAGACGGCACAGGCAGTGATTGAACTGCTCCGCCAGGACGGCACGCTGAAGGATGGAGCCCGGGTGGCACTTGTGACGGACCACTACGCCATCGTGCACGCGCAGAAGCGCACCAGTGGCCCCGGAGGCATCGGGGCAGGGGCTATACACCCTGAACCGCCTCTACGAAGCCGTTTGCGATTTGTGGTATGCACACGGCGTGGGGACAGTGTTCTTTCTGCGTGAGGGGTTCGTCCCATCCGGCCGATTACCTCTCCAGACACTTTGGGGGCAAGGCGGCGGGCGGCGGGCACGATGCGGTGAACATCGTACACGCCACTGCCACGAGCCAGGATGTGGAAGAAGCGGACGAGGGGACGCGGCCTCCTGCGTCTGTCAGAGACGGCGTGCCCCCGTGGTGGAGAACCTCCGCTTCGGTGGCAAGAAGAGCACGCCGTAGACAGTGAGGAGAGACGAGGACCGACAGACGGACACAGACGAGTCAGTCCTTGTGTCTGCCCCCACTCCGCGCCAGGACTGCACGTCACTGGGACAACTATGGGGGGGGCGGCACCTTCCGTCCACAGTGTGTTCCCAGAAGAGCTACGGCAGGAGCGCGAAGGGCAACGCCCTCGAGCGATCTGGTGATGCCTTCGGGAGGGGTAGCGGTCTTCATGGTAGCCCCCCTCCCTCTGTGTGGCGCTGCGTGGTGTGTTGCTCGCCGGTTCGGAGGATATGGGGCGTTTTGGGGCGTTTTGGGGCGGTGTGGTTGGTTTTGCTGGCCGTTCTCTCACCGTGTGTATGTGGCTGGGCCGTGGTTCGGGTTGGCCCTTGTGCGATGTGTGGGCCCTTTTGTCCTCGTGTTGGGGGAGGAGGGCCCCCCCCCCCCCTGAAAGGATGGATGGGATGCCTCGCGAACCCCAGCTGTCCTCCCTTCATGCCTCACCTTCCTTCTTTAAAGAAAACATGCAGTTCTTGCATCATACGATTGTGATGGAGCAGTTTAGCAACCGTCAAATTTGGGAGATGTGCACGGGCGGCGCGAGGGCAGTTTCATCCTCGCTGGATGTTCTCCCCCTCCTTGGCGAAGAGGGCGCTGGCGCGGTGCAGATATTGCAATCGCTCGCCAGCGACGCGCGGAGTGAAACTGCCCGTCAAATGAGGCTGTTTCTGTTGGTTGCTGTGTTCCGCGCTTGTACCTCTGCCAACTCCCCTCAACGCACCGTTTTGGAGTGCGCAGCTGAGTCGATGGAGATACAGACAGCCGTGCGCTGCGAGGCGGTCATATCGGTGCCACAAACGCCGATTCCTGCTGTTGACGGGGCAAGGAAGCTCCGATGTGTGCAGTTGGAAAGGTTGGCAATGGGCTCGTCTGTAGGGAAAGTGCGTTTTGTTCAAGAACCGTCTCAGGAAGTCGAGGGCTGTGCTTGCCCAGCCTCTTTTTGCGTGACATTGCCCGTGCAGGTTGTTGTGCCCATCACACTCACTACGGCTGTCAACTTGAACCGCCTGGCTGGCAAGAAACGGCGGAGAACACATGTTGGTGTGTTCTTGACCATAACCGAGTGCGCCGACTGGAACAGTTTTGCTTCAGTGGCACGAACAGCGAAAGTGGGGCTCATTTTTTCGCAACAGCAGATTTGTGACACCGCAAAAGAGCTGCTCCTGAGAGATGGGATCCTTTTTTTCGACAGACTCGGGAGGGTTCGCACAGAGAAGCTGGCAAAAGAGCTAAAAACAGTGCTGTTCGACTCCGCCACCGAATTTGTTTTCGCAGTCACACACACAGGCAATAACGGGCTGGCGAGCGTGGTGGCCACCGGGTCTCACTCCAACGGTGCCTGCGTGATAGGTCTGGAGACGGAAAGCAACCGTACGCTGACCGTGTGCCCAACCAATGACGGAAGCCTTCTTCATTCGGAAATAGTGTTCCGCCCCCCTTTGCGCGCACCCGACATGGCCGAACCGTCGTTGTGTGAGCCGTCGCCGAAAACTCTTGTTGGAAGGGCTCTTGCGATTCATTCAGCTGTTTTTCTGCATTCTGCTTTCCGCCACATGCTGTCTTCCCCTCGGCAGGAGTACGTGTTGCATTATTTTGTGCATTACCTCCTCGCTGAAACCACGCAAGCGCGCTTTTTTGAAGATCTGAGTCTTCTTGTGCGCGCTTTGCTTTGATCAACTCACTACTTTACCCACCCCGCTGACTGTCAAACCTCCAAGGAGAGAAGTGGAGAACTCAATGAGGATGGCATGATCTGTTTGACTTGTGCTGTCGTGTTTCTTTTTGTTTTTGCTTCATCCGCACATTTTCGCGCAAATGCGTCCCCTTTCCTCCCACCTCCTTCGATCCTGGCGGATCCAGTCGGACACACACGCACACGAAGGGCGAACAGAATATTTCAAGTGCTGCCATGTCTGCACAGGCCGGAGACTGGGGAGAGATGGTACTCCCTGGTGTGTATATGATGCAGCGGTCTCCTGGCGCGGGACGCGCTCAGAACATTGTGAGCGCTGATGGACAAGTAAACTTTGAACTTGTTCATCTCGAAATGGAGGAGCTCACTAAAGACATTGAGCGGCTGACCAAGAGCAACGAGGAAATTGTGTACTACTTGTCTCACAAGAAGGAGTACAGAAATGGTGAGATGGACGAGTGTGACGAGGGCGATGGAGACGATGGCTCCATGGCCGTCATGCTGGCCACCAACACCAACACGGTTGAGGAGGAGGACGACGACGAAGTGTTTCGCGAGGCTCTTATAGAGAACGAGGGTGTCATTCATCGCAAGGAGGCCGAGCTCGCTGTCTTGCGCGCTCTTCTTGGTGAACAGAAGTGCGGGTGCCATGCTCACAGTCACGCAGGACCACCGGGAACCGAACCCACGGAGGCTGAGGAGACACGGAGGACAACGGGCGGGCAAGAGGAAGACGAAGGTGCACCAGCAGATCGCATCATTCTTTGATGCTCCCAAATTGGGCGAGCATGTGCAAGGAGGCAGGCTTCCCAATCGACAATGTACTTTGGCTCGTAGGCACGCCGCGCAAAAACTTTTTCTTCTCCTCTTGCTATTGCCTTCATTTTACGGCACTTGTATCTGTACATTCACTGACCACCGGCACCGCGAAACTACCACACACAGATCCTGGTGACAGCAGTGGTAATAATAATAATGAAGGGAGCAGGGAGCAGCAACAGCAAAAAGGGCGATTTCCTTACTTTGGGTTTTGTGTGTCAATGCTATAAAGCACGCATGTGCGTTGGGAGGCAACCATTCTCCTTGCCTGTGGCTCACAAGGTCTCTACCAACGTTCTGAAAAGATACCCTCCCGTACTCTTTCCCCTCTTTTTTATTTTAGCACCACACACCATCCCACCGACAAGAACCATGCCTCCCAAGAAGCCCTCGAAGACGGAAGAGCACAAGACCGTCCTGCTTGGCCGCCCTGGTAGCAACCTACAGGTTGGCATCGTTGGCCTGCCTAACGTTGGTAAGTCCACCTTCTTCAACATCCTTTCCAAGAAGGGTGTTCCCGCTGAGAACCGTCCCTTCTGCACAATCGATCCCAACGTGGCCGATATCAACATCCCGGATGAGCGTTTCGACAAGCTTGTCGCCATCCATAAGCCGGTGTCCGTCGTGCCTGCTCAGGTGCACATCTGCGATATTGCCGGTCTTGTGCGTGGTGCCAGCGGTGGCGAGGGTCTTGGCAACGCCTTCCTTTCTCACATCAGCGCGTGCGACGGCATCATGCACATGGTGCGCGTGTTCGAAGAGGTGGAGATCACTCACGTTGAAGGCGACCTCGACCCCATCCGCGATCTCGAAATCATTTTCTCTGAGCTCGTGCTCAAGGATCTCCAGATCGTGAAAGGCCTCGTTGACAAGCTCACCCCGATTGTGAACCGTGGCCTTGACAAGTCGAAGAAGTTCGATCTCGAAGTGCTTGAGAAGGTGCGCGAACGCCTTGAGGAGGGCAAGCAGGTGCGCTGCTGCGAGTGGAATGGCAAGGAGATTGACTTCCTCAACACAATTCAGCTCCTTACCGCCAAGCCGGCGATGTTCCTCATCAACATGTCCGAGAACGACTTCCTGCGCCAGAAGAACAAGTGGCTCAAGAAGCTGAAGGACTGGATCGATGAACAGACTGGCGAACCCATGATCCCGTTCTCGGCTGAACTGGAGAACCAGTTTATGAACATGACACCCGAGGAGGTGGAGGAGTTTTGCAAGGAGAAGAAGACCAAGTCACAGGTCCCCAAAATCATCAAGACAGCCTACACCAACATCAACCTCATCCACTACTTCACCGCTGGCTCTGATGAGGTAAAGTGCTGGACCATCCAGCGCGGCACCAAGGCACCGCAGGCGGCCGGTAAGATTCACTCCGACATGGAGAAGGGCTTCATTTGCGCCGAGGTTATCGAGTGGGCTGATTTTGACCGCCTCGAGAGCGAGGCCGCCTGCCGCGACGAAGGCAAGCAGCACCAGCAAGGCCGTAACTACGAGGTGCAGGATGGCGACATCATCTTCTTCAAGTTCAACGCCGCCAAGGGTGGCAAGAAATGAGACGACCAGCTCCAACCGAGCTGGGCCCCTGTAAGGTTGGGAAGCAACTCTTGCGCATTCCGACAGTCTATTGCGCCGGTACCTCATAACTTCACCATTGCCGCCGCGAGTAATGTATCCGTGGAGCGCGACAACCTCTTCCCATTTCTCCCGTTCTTTCTTCCACCTTGCTGTGTCTCTCCAAATGGAAGTCCGTTGTCTGGAGCCGCCCCCTTCTGCCCCCTCCCCTTCCCTCCCCTCCCCTCCCTCTCTAAACTGTCTATTTCTCTCTCTTTCTTCTCCTTCGTAAGTACATAACTGACACTTTCCTTCACCACAATCAGAATTTACTAACAACAAAGAGCGGAGTGACAATAGTATTAGCGAACAAAAGGACGCCGTGCGAGGATTCAGGAGTAACGGAAGCCCACAAAGGGAAAGGATGCTTTTACCACTACTTCAACCTCCCCTGCTGGTTGTTGCACCAAGCAACTCCCGTGAAATCGGTGTGATGCAGCGTGACTGTCACAGAGCGGTGCATTCCTCCTCGCCTCCCCGTCGTATCTCTTTTTCGCTTTCCTTTCTTTCTCCCAACAGCTGTCTCCCCTTTTCTTTCCCTCTCCTCTTCTCCTGGAAGTGGCACACACACACACACACACACACACACACACAAAAGCGGAAAGCGCTATTAAGGGAGTAGTACTCTTGCTTGTCTTTTGAAGAAAGACGAAAGGGTCATATCCCACTACATACACACTCGCACACATCTAAAGAACCTGTTCTGCTACCTGCTAAGAATACACACCAGGCGCATTTCGTACACACACCCAGACACCCTCCCGCACTTAGTCGCCAGCAGAGGGAAAACATGTCCATGAAGGGTTTAGTGTCGCTCAAGGGGAACACCCAAAGCATCCTGCTAGCGCCAGTCAAGGACAAGTACTCCATCCTCATGGAGGACGACAAACTCAGGGTTGGCGCAAGCAGCATGCAAGGGTGGCGTAGCACCATGGAGGACGCCCACGCCGTCTTTCTTTCCTTGCCCAACCTTCCCGACGAGATGAACGAAGAAGACGGCGCTATCGCGGCGGTGTTCGATGGCCACTGTGGTGGCAAATTTGCCCAATCGTGCGCATCACATATTCGGGACTGGGTCACGTCGAGTGCGTTGTTCAAGGAGGGCAAGTTCGAGAAAGCCCTCACGGAGGCCTTCCTCTCCGGAGACGCTCAGCTGCACAAGGCCATGCCGAGCGAGGTGAGTGGGTGCACGGGGAACTGTGTCCTCATTGTGCAGAACCACCTGTACTGCGCCAACACGGGCGACTCCCGCGCCGTCCTGTGTCGCGGCGGCGTTGCGATCGCACTCAGCGAGGACCATAAACCGACACAGTTCCAAGAGAAGGAGCGCATCACCCGCGCCGGCGGCTATGTGCAGGGTGGCCGCGTCAACGGCGTCCTCTCGCTGAGCCGTGCGTTTGGCGACTACGCCTTTAAGGATCAGTCCCTGAAGCCGGAGGACCAAGCCATCACCGTTGTGCCGGACGTCATGCACGTGGAGCTGACACCGCAGGACGAGTTCGTGATTATCGCGTGCGATGGTGTGTGGGACATGATGTCCAACGAGCAGGCGGTCGACTTTGTGCGTAACGAGGTGGCCGACCACGGTGACGTCTCCCTTGCCTGCGAGCGCATGATGAACGCGTGCTTGGCCGTGACGCCCACGAGTTTTGGCACGGACAACATGACTACTATCATCCTGCAGTTCAAGAGCTCCTTCTTGAAGAAAGTGGAGGGCAAGTTCGCAAAAGCACCAGATGCACCGTGATTACGCTGCTTCTGCAGGACAAGGTCCTGCTTCCAGAAAGAGGAGACAGAAAAGGACTCCAGTTCAATACAACGCAAAGCAAGCAGGCATGCACATTGCCGACCACGTGCATATCCTCCTTTCTTGCTCGCCTTCTCTTCTTGTCACGTTCTCCTCCTCTTTTTCTTCTTCTTACCACCGCCTGACGCCTTCACCTCCTTGCCTCGCCGTCTCCCGCAGGCTGACGACACCACGCTTCTCATCGGACAAGTGTCTGCCAGGGCGGACAGTCAGCCACCGCCTCTGAAGTGTCCGCGTCACCTCCACTCCGCTCTCTTGCTTTGTTTTCACTTCTTGCTCCCCCCTCCCTCCCACTCGTTTTCCCCGTATACAAACACTCAGGCACAGGCCTCATTTCTCTCCGCTGGCACCCTGGCCCCGTTTGTTTGCTGCATTCCCTCTCGTGGTGCCTTTTCTCTCTCCTTGGTGACGCCGGCTACCTCATCGTGGTACCAGGGTCTAGTACCCTATCAGGGGAAACCAAAAGCTGGTGAATCCTTGCTCGGTGCTGGCCTCCATCCAAGAGATAACTGGTCTGGCGAGTTGCAGCCAAGACATTTCGTGGGTGATCGATAACAAGGTCCGCTACCCCCCCCTCCCCCCCCCCCTAGCAAGGGATGCCAGGACTGGGTCGACGTGGTGTGACTCGGAAGGCTCGTTTGTCTGGCCAAAAGCAGCGTCGTATTCCTTGGTATGGCCAGGGGGAACACTACACACTCGCACTGCTGAAACAGCACAACGCACCAGCGTATTGCTACAGTTTCCAGGTACAATGGGATGAGATAGGATCCCCTCCATTTCTATCCCGCTGCCACCACTCTCTATTACTATCCGGCAAGCTGTAGCTTATGCTCTGCTTGAAAAATGTCGTAACCGAATACACATACATAAAAACCCTTTTCTCTCTTGCTTGCGTCACGTTGCGTGTACAACTAGCTTTCCCCTTTGTCCAAAGAAGATGAGGATAGGTCAACAGCACTGACAGCACCACACACGGATTGACCGCAGCAACGGCGAGGAGGGGGAGAGCAGATCTCCGCCACCCTCGCGTCGTTGGGCAGGGGTGTGGGAAAGACAGTTGCGAAACCCACCTGTCGTTGCATGTCAAAGTTCTCTTGCGTATCTGTGTGTCTGTGTGCGTGTATGTGCACGTGTACGCGGACACACTGTGCGGGATTCGCAAGGCGTTGCTAGAACGATTTGCACTGGGTCTCCTCCTCCTCTTCGTCCCCTGTCCAGTCGGTGCTGTAGCGTTTTATTATTGCTCTTCTCCCTTTTCTGTGCGTCCGCGCTGCCATTGGAGAAAGCGCCTTCTGAACAGGCAAAGTTCCGCAGCCAACAGGCGCGGGAGACCATGTCCACACCCGCGCCAGAATGGAGTGTGGTGGGGAGCTACCGCGAACGGCCCATACCACAAGGGGAGATACTTGATTTGCTCTCCGCCGCGAACTACGAGGTTGCTTCTGCCGAGGACGCGCCTATTCTCTTGTACGACATGAGCGTCCCAGGAAAGAACAGCGGCAGTGGCGGGTGTGGGGACTCTGAGGGGAATGCAGCTGCAAACACGGCAGCGGGTGGCACCGGCAACATCAACGCCGCCCCTGCACTGCGAGTGCCGCGGTACATTGCCAAGAAGATTGATATCCCGCCACCGCCGCAGCCCTCCAGCGGCAGCGGCACCACCGTGGTCACCTCGTCAGACCAGCGCTTGAAGGTCATCTCGCTAGCCCCGCCATTCTCCCTGCATGATGTCGCGGATCCCAAGGCGATTCTCAATGTGGACTGCGCCGAACCCTCTCTCGAACCAGCACGCAACAACCGGAGGAATCAGCGGGTTGGCTCCCGGGTGGCGCTGACAACCACCATCCCCACACCGTCCCAGCTGTCGTACATCCTTCCTTTCGTGCTCTTCCTCGGCGACATCGCCGTGCTGGTCGTGAGCTTGACAACACGCAAAACGCGCAAGTCCTTTATTGCGGCCTGCTGCGTGCTTGTCATTGCCCCTGACTTACTGTCCCTTGTGTTCGTCGTGAAGAAGGGCTCCGTGTGCACCACAGCCGCGCTGCACCTTTTGTTGTGGGCGAATGTCATTCTGCTCTTCCTGCAGCCGTACACGTCACCGCTGTTCTTCATCCACTACATCCTGCTCGTATTGATGATTCTGTTCGTCATGCGGCTGCGTGGAAGCTCACGAGCAACGTTTTGCTCCCTGACGTGACCCTCTTTCCCCTCTTCTCTCAGGGGATCTTTCCTTGCGGGGAAGCCTGCGATAGGAATGGGTGTGACTACCCTGACGACGACAGCTTTCCGAAAGCGCCATCCGCTCGTGGAAGCGGCAAAGATGGTCAGGGTCTATCGGGGGGTTGGACCCAAGGCTGGTGGCTCATCATCTCGATCGGTGCGTGCGTCGTGCCGGTGCATTCGTACGGAGCACCATACGGAAGCATTTGCCCGCCTCAAAATACCTTCCGTCCCTCGGGCAGCGACTTATTCTGTTGAAGTCTCTTTCCTTCTGTACAGCCAGGCAACGAGAAGAGAACTATCCACAGCAAACTGTGTCTCGGCGTGACTTCTGCCAACCCCCCTCCCCTCCCGTTGTGGACTGTCTGCGCCGCCTCTATCTCTTGTGGCTCCAGTATCTCCCTCTTCCTCTCTCCAATGCTTTGTTTTTTCATAGTCCTGCCTCTCGTCTCAAAGACAAAGGGAAGCGATGCCTGCCAAGCGGAAGGATGAAGCGAAGGAGGCGACCCACGGCAGCTTTGACTTTGCCGACGGCAGCTACTACAGCGGCCAGTACGCGTCCCTCTCCGCCCTTGTCGCCGAGGCCACCGCCGCTGCCAGCACCACGATGGCCACCGCCACCATCGCAGCGGGCAAGCGCAGCTCCAGTACCCACGGCTCCTCGAGTCGTCAGAGCCCTGGCTTCGGCGGCGCTGGGGCCCCCACTATGACCCCCGCAGCAGCCGGTGGCGGCGGCGGTAGTGGCACCGCGTTGAGCCCCGCCCTCGCTGCTGCCGCCGCTGCCGCCGCCGCTGCCGCCGCTGCCGGAAGTGGCGGCAACAACTTCCCCGGTGGGGCACCTGTCTCAACCAACGACGTGTCCAGCGGTGGCAGTGTTGGCGGCCACTCGTCCACGATGGCGTTGTTCTCGGCGACAGACCCCCCTTTGCCACATGGCGTGGGAACTTACAGGGACTGCACCGGCGCTGTGTACGAGGGCGGCTGGAGGGACGGCCGCGTGGCAGGCGAGGGCGTCCTGTTGCTGACAAAAGGATCCCACTACAGGGGCGGGTTCAACGATGGCAGGTACCACGGCTTTGGCAGGTACACCTGGGCGGACGGCTCCTTCTATGAGGGCGAGTTTGAGGACGGTACCCTGCACGGGACTGGTGTCTACGTTGATCAGCAGGGTCGGCGTTGGCACGGGACGTTCGTACATGGCCAGTCGACGGCGCTGGAGATGGAAATCGACATTTGAAGTGAATGATGAAAGGAAGGAAGGGAGCGAGCTTGCCAAGTGGCGGTGACGAGACTTTGCATTACTCTCCCTCTTCCCACTATCCCATTGATGTACACTACAGCTGATCCACCAACACACACACACACACACACACATTTACACACACGCATGGAGAGGAGGAGAAACAGAGAAGCCCGACCGTTGCTTGGGCGGGAGGGGCGGGGGGAGGAGGTACTTGCTGATGAGCTGCCTTGCCTCCTCGTCCCCCGGGGCCGAGTGGCCAGCCAGACTTCTGTGCTCCCCTCGTCACTTGCGCTTTCATACCTTCGTTTCCTTTCCTACCTGTTATTGCGTGCTTACTGTACTGCGCCAAGCTCGAGGAAAAGCTGTTCGACTTGTCAGGAAGGAGGAAGATTACTTTCATCCGTGCATTCATCCCCACCCACCATGACCGACGAGGTCAATTTGTGGGAGCTCGAGGACTTGCTGGCCGCCGGCAGCACGCTCCCAGAAGCGTCCGTCACCCCACCTGCGGAGGACGCTGTCGCCGCGCCAGCCCCGCAGCCACCTGTCGGCACAGGAGATGAGCGCACAGAGGATGAGGTATCGAAGATGAGGAAGAGGAAGAGGGACAAGAAGAGGACCCGGCACGAGCGGAAAAAAGCGAAGGCAGCAAAGCGCCACCGTGGCGAGGAGATGGATACCCTGGACCGCGACGACGACGATGAAGAGGACGAGGAGGAAAGGAAGCACTCCAAGTACGTCATTGATGCGGCAGAGAGTACCGACAGCGACGGCAGCGACTTCATCGGTGAGGATGAGGACGGCACCGAGGAGGGCTTCGACGAGGGTCCCCGTTTTGACGAGGAACGGAGCAAACCCAAGCGGTTCATCTTCCACGAAGGCGACGACGACAAATCAGCTGATGAGCTGGGCCGCGAGTACGAGGAACGGGCTCGCATGATGCGGCGGCAGCGTGCCCTGGGCATCACCGACGCCGACATTGGCGCCGCGTCGTCGCACGTTGACTTGTCTACGCAGCGCTACACCTCTCGCATGATGCCGAACCCGAACGACCCCAAAGTGTTCGCTGTGCGGGTGCAGCCACGGAAGCAGCGGCTGCTAGTCGCGCGCGTTGTGAACAAGTGCTACCGCCAGCGAACGGGCCAGTACCAGGAGCGGGTGAAACACGACCTAGGCATCATTTCTGTTTTCGCCATTGATCGCGTGAAGGAGTACATCTACGTGGAGGCGTTGCGAAAGGAGTTTGTAACGCGCGCGCTGAGTGGCCTCGTGGGCGTCATGCTGTACGACATCAGCGTCGTTGAGCCGACGGAGCTGCTGCAGATGCTCGAGAAGCGTGCGACAAACGAAAAGGTCCCGATTGGCGGCTTCGCTCGGATGCGCCAGCGCTTCTACCGGAACGACCTGGCACAGGTCACCGGCGTGCACCAGGATGGCATTCACATCACCGTGAGGGTTGTGCCTCGGGAGGACTTCATTGACAAGCCGTACAACAAGGCAACAACGCGGCTGCAACCCCGCTTCTTCGCCCCCAGCCGTGCCATTGGCGCTGACGACCGTGGCGACCACTACCGTTGGGGCGACCTGCGTTTCGACAAGGACGGGTACCTGCTGAAGACCGTCTCCGCCCGTATGCTCATCTCCGGCGCACAAATGGAGAAGCCCACCACCGAAGAACTCGCGCGCTTCTTCAACAACAATCGTGAGCGCGTGCGCGAGGCAATCCAGCGCTCCGGCGATGAGCGCGTCACGCTGCACATTGGCGACTCCGTGCGGGTCATCTCCGGGCAACTGCGCGACACCGTTGGCACCCTGACCAACCTGTTTGAGAACGACAGAACGGCAATGCTCTCGTGCCGCGTTCCTGGCCGCAAGGAGCCGGTCAATCTGCGCGTTGAGGTGAGCGCGTGTGCGAAGCACTTTGTTGAGGGGACGCACGTTATCGTGGAGAAGGGCAGCCACGCGGGCGAGAGCGGCACCGTGGTCAAGAGTTATGGCGACACGATTGCCCTGTTTTGCGATCGCCAAGGCGCCAGCAGCGAGATCAGGGTCCTCGCGAACGACTGCCACCAGAGCAAGCTCGTCGGCGCCGTTAGCCACAGCCACGGCTCGTGGCGCCTGTACGACCTTGTCAGCATTGTCGACGCAAGCACTGTGGCGTGTGTCACCGGCCTCGCGCGCGGCGACATGATGGTGTTGACAGAGCGCAACGAGACGAGGACGCTGTCGTATGCCGAGGTGAAGGCCGTGCCGCGCGGCCAGCGGCAGACCGCGGACCCGTTGCAGAACGTCATATCACGTGGCTGCGAGGTTGTGGTGCAGCGCACGCCGCTGACGCCCAACTTTCTCCTCGGCCAATCGGGTCGGGTGGAGCAGGTATTCAACCGTGTCTTGTTTGTTAGCTTCCGCAGCATCACGGCCAATGCTGGCCTATGCGCCATCGACGCCTCGTGCGTGCTGCTGCTGGGCGGACGCACCACGACCAGGCAATCGGCCCCGCCCAAGTCCCTGCCCGCACCACACCGCCGCCCGCACAATGCGACGCATGCCGAGCTGTCCACGCGGCCGGACTCGCAGGACTGGCAGGCCAACTCTGAATGGTACGAGCCCCCGTCGTTGCCTGGATAGATGTACAAGGGAAGACCCAAATAGGCTTTGGAGGAGGAGATGGGACGGTGGTGGTGGCAGAAAGCCCATGCTTGGCACCTCCTCTCTCTCTCCTCAGTGCACGTGTTGACGCGCATGCACACAGACACATACATTCCCCTCCCGCGGGTCGTTCTATCCTCTCTTGCCCTTAGCTGTGGTGCGGCAGCTTCTTCTTGCGCGCAGACCCCGGAAAGGCTCCTCTCGTTCCCCATCTCAGGTGGTCGCCATATCCCCCGCTATTTGTGTGCTGTGGTTACTGCTCTTTCCGTTACCCTTTGCCGCGGTGTTTGCCGGGCTCTCACTTTCTCCCATTTGTGTTCTTCTTGTACCTCAGCTCCCTTCTGCGACCACTCTCCTACCATTACTACTCCCTATATCAAAGGTAACTCGGGGTGAGTAACCAACATGGGCGAAGCAGGTGTAGTCGTCACCGCACTGTACAGGGTGAGGGTGGGGTGGGGAATCGACCCAGCTATTGGGGCCCTGGTTGTTTCTGTCCACAGGAAGAGGAGAGGAACAAAGGCACCACGGAAGATGTGTGTGTGGGGTGAAGATGTGCTGCCAACGGAGAAAGTTCAATGAATCCTTGTCCCCCTCATTCCAGCTTAGGAAAGTACACACACACACACCCAGCAAGCGTGGCAGCGATGCGGAGGTTCAGTTATCGCTGTGAGAGCGCGGCACCTTTGGCATGGCTAGTCACAGTGGCCGGCGCCGTTACCAACACCACCGTTGCTCCGTTCATCGCGACGGCGCCGTGCGCCACCCAGCGACGCTTCCACTTTCAGCGAACCCAGGTGCTGAACCTGCAAGTGCAGATGAACCCGGCCTCTGGAAACTACGTCATGGAACACGCCTTCGAGGAACCTACTCTGCGCTTTATCTGCGAAGGCGTCGACGTGGACTACAAGAATGACGTACGCGACGCCCTGCTCAAGCTGTTTCCCAAGAGACGGAAGAGCAACTTCACCCAAGAGGGGGAGGATGGGGACCGTGGCAACCACGCCCGCTCCTCGCAGTCGACGCTCAAGCTGTTCCGCGCGCTGTGTGGCTGCCGCCTCGCCTCCTTCGCCCAAGTCCGCTCCACCCCGCAGCGTCTCTCATCCTTTTACGAAACGATCGCGACCGCCGACCCTGCATTGGCCATGCTGGCGGCCGACCACTTCACGGCCGCCGGCATGCTTTCGACGCACGGCCGCAGGTCCCTCACGTCCAAACTGCAGCATGTGCTGGATCAGGTGGACCTGGGGCAGTCGATTGGCTGCCTGGCCCAGCGCGAGCTCATCGCGGACGACGCGCCGTACAACACCGAGGCACGCTTCGACGCCCACGAGCGCTGCTTTGTCCTGCGAGGCACCGGCAAGTTCGCCGTGATTTGCGCCGAGCATGCGGACTGGGCGATCCTGACGGCCACGTTGACGCTGAACAAGAGCGACAACAACGGAACCCACCTATTCTTCGTTCCCCTGAGAGGAGAGGGCGGGTCACTGCGGAAGGGCATTTCGGTCCGACCGATTAGCCCGTCGGAAAACCCCGAGATGGGCAAGGCAGGCGTCGCTGTCATGCATTTCGAGGACGTCCGCATCCCCGAGAACCACCTTCTCAAGCCATTCATGATCAACAAGGAGGGTAAGGTGGACTACTACCACGCCGCGGCCGACTCCGAGAAAGCCAGGGCCGGCGCGACGGCGGGAGGACCACAGGGCAGGGCAACGGAGGAGGAGGCCACGGCGGTGGAGGTGCTGCGAACGCGCACCCGCCTCGCTACCGGCGCCATCTACGTTGGGGTCATGAAGAAGCTCATGACCGATGTTGTGTACTTCGCCGCGCAGAAGAATGTGGTTGGCTTTGACCACCGCAGAAACTACCCGTACCTGGGCCTGCAGCATGTGCAGACCCCCCTCGTCAGCCTGGTCGCCAAGGGGTTTGTGTACCTGACCTGCTACCAGAGGCTGCTGCCGGCTTTTGCTGGCGAAGGGAGCAGACCGCCCAGCTACGAGGACTCCATGGCTCTCGCTGGCACCGTACACTTCCTGCAGCAGAGCATCACCGACCTGGCTGGGTTCGCGCACGAGTTCATGGGGGTGCACGCCGGCCTCGCGACGAGCGGCGTCGGGGCCGCGCTGACCGTTGTGCACTGCCGTAACGAGGGCCCCGACCAGTCCGCTCTGATTCGCGAGGTCGCCTTCAAGTCCATTTCCAAGAACATTGGCACCTCCCACTGGGGCTGGTGGGTGACAAGCCTCTTGCAGTCCTTCCCGTCGCTGGACCGTTTTGTCAAGAATCCCTTGTACTCCCCGCGCATCGCGGAGCTCGGTCGGCACCTTATCTTCTTCAGCCACAAGCACTACGGGATCAAAACGCGGCTGCGCCGCTCCCGTGAGATCGAGCGCCGCAAGGGCGGCAGCGAGCACCAGTGGTACGACTGGGTCATGTTCCGCCATCGCGAGGTGGTCCACTGCGGGGAGGCCTTCATGGAGATGCGCTGCGTGGAGGCGATGATGGCGGAGACGCAGAACTGCCAGGACCCGCGCGGGCGGAAGATTCTGCGCGACCTGGGCTGGATCTTCTCCCTCGCGCGCCAGATGGACCGCCTGGCTTACATTCTCTCCGCCAAGATGATGAGCGCGAACAAGGCCGTCATCTTGGGATCGCACCTTGACAACCTGGTGACCGTGATGGCCCCGCAGTGTGTGAATCTTGTCGACGCGATGCAGGTGCCTGACCCGTTCCGCGCGCCGTGCGGGGCGGTGGACATCGAACCCTACTGGACGATCCCCGGCACGAACACGCACATCCAACGCGGCGACCGGGTAACCCTCTACGACGCGGCGGAGCAGCAGCGGCAGCAACAGGAGCAGGGCCACGCCTCGGCCTCCCAAGCCAAGGCGGAACAGGAGGCGATGAGGGAAGAGCAGGGAGAGTTTGACTTGTTCCATGGTCTGGCCGACGAGCCCTCCTACAGCGCTGGCAAGACGACAAAGAGGTAGGAATCGTTGTTCATGCCGTTACTCACAAATACCACCACTGCCTAAAACGCAAAGCCTTTGACACAACAAGAAAAGAGTAAAGGAGTGGTAGTGATGGAAGAGCCAAGAGGGAAAGGGTAGATGATGAGAGAAGAAGGAGGGTAGAGAGGAGGCGAGAGAGAGAGAGTGCTTTGGGGGTGGGATGGGGGACTGTCGTGAGACGTCCCGCACCCATAGTTTGCAGATAACCGACTTCGGATGCCCAACTTCTATACCCCGTCCACGCCCTCCTTCCCCGCCCTTTTCCCCACTCTTTGTTTCGCAGCAGCAGATCCCCCCCAAAGGAGGAGAAAGGAAGGAAAGGAAGGGCAGAAGTGGAAACCGTAAAAGACGGGACCTCATTCCGCACTACACCGGAATCCTTTCCTTCTCTCTATCTTCTCATTGTACACCGTATCGCTTCGTGGGTGAACAGCAGCTCCCCCGCCCCTCCCCCCCCTCCCCCTTTCCCCAACTGTATCCTCCCTCTCTTTCTCTCTCTCCTCAACCACCTTTGGCTGCTTCTTGCCATTGTTGCGAGCGCTACGATCACTGCTCTGTCCCTGCTGGCTGTGCGAAAATGGACAGCTACCGAGAAGCGCAGCTGATGCGCATTCTAGAGAAGCGGCGCAGGCGCGGCGTGCTGGGCGTCTTCGACGATATCGCTGGCGCCGACCATCCCGAGTTCACCGAGCCACCCCCGCGCCGGCGGGCCGGCTCTGTGACAGCAGCAACACAGACCCGTGACGCGCTCGTGGAGGCCTCCACATCGCCACCACCTGTGTCACGCGGGGTGCAGACGTCTACCAGCACCTTGGATGCGATGATGAACCCTTCACCTCCAACAGCGGCGGCACCACAGCCGCCCGTGTTTTCCACGTCTGCTGGGGCCAGGCACAATGCGGACACCACCTGGCGCGACGACTCCCGCTTGGACAATTCTGGCATCTCCTCCATTCTTGCCAACACAAGCAACCCCGTCCGTGGCACCGGTGGTACCGGTGGTGGTGGTGGTGGTGGAGGCTGGCGGCGCGACCCGTCTCGTGCGGCTCCTTCCTCGACGCGTGACCCTCGCTACGCCCCCACCAGTCCTGAATATGCTGCCGTCCGCTACAAATCGCCGACCCGTGTGCCCTCGCTCATGTACAGCCCCTCTCGCAGCCCAGGCAGGGCCCCCTCCCCGCTCTCTTCCTCACCGTCCCGGTGGCGCGACCCGGTGTCGCCCACGTCGTACACCGTCTCTGTGCCGCGACCCCTCTCCCCACCGCGCTACTCGCCGAGCAACAACAGAGACGCGGACGCGTGGCACCGCGGGGCTGGTGCCCGCTCGTCACCGTCCCGGTACGTGCCGATGCTCAGCCGACGACAGTCGTCCCCTCTGCGCGGCGGCGCCATCTTTGCCACACCCTCCCCGGTCTCCCAGCGCAGCCGCCGGCCAGCGTGGCTAGAGCCAGGGGACGGCTTCAACTCTCAGCCACTCGCGCGGTGGCGTTCGGCCTCGTCACGGCGCTGGGCCGATGACGACCACAGAAGGAGCAGTGGCGGCACGGGAGACTGGCAGCAGCAACGCCCCTACGACGGCCATGGCGCGAGGCACCTGGTAAGCCCGTACGAAGGAGACGAAGGCGACTTAGCGGACCGAGGCTTTGCAGACCGCGACCGTGACAACCACTCCCACCACGACCGTCACCATCACAACGGTGTCGACAAGCGGCGGGATGGTAGGCACCGCCGAAGCAAAAGCCATGACCGATCCGGCTCGGGGAAGCGGCACAAGAGCCGCGAGAAGGAAAGGAAAAAGGATAAGAAGCATCACCGCGGTAAATCGAAGGAACGGAGGCGTGGGGGCAAGAGCAAGGGCACCAAGCACGGCCTAGATCCCCGCCTGGCCCTCACGCCTCTCGGCGGCGCCGCCATCGGCCACAGTAACATGGACGATGACGGCCTGGACAGCTACGACCACCATGAGAGCTCTTCGACTGCTACCTCGCGTAGCTCGTCCTCCTCCTCTGACTCTGCAGCATCTTCATCGCTGTCTTCTACGTTGTCGGACAGAAGGGAGCGGCGGCGGCGGCGAGCGCGTGAAAAAGAGAAGCGGAGAGGTAAGAAGAGGCAGGGGACGCGAGAGAAGAAGGACAAGAAGCGGCGGCCGCCAACCGTGGCACCGTTTCCACCTGGCAAGAGCGGCGCTGCTCGCGGTGGCGGCCGCCCCGCCGGCTCCATCATACCCTTGGCTGCGGGCAACGCCTACGCTGGCGGCTCCCCAAGCTTCCGACAGAGCGTCTTCTCCGCGACACGCACGAACGTTTCGCAGTCCCAGCACGTGAACCCAAACGATCAGATTGGCATCCCTGACGTCCGCTCCACCATTGATCTCAAGACGAGCGCGCAGGTGCTGCACGCCGGTGACTGGTTCTACAAGTGGAATCGCGCCGGCACAGAGGTGCACCCCCGCTGGGTCTGGGTCGACCTGCGCAGCTACCTCCTTGTCTGGTCCCATCGCGAAACACGTGACCCCAATTTCTCCGGCTCCCTCAAACTAGAGAACATCAGCCAGATCATGCCAAGCGAGCTTGTTCAGGCAGATGAAGAGGGTCTGCCCAAGACGTACTACGTCCTCATGATTGAGACCCCCACCCGCGTCCTACAGCTGGCAACGGAGCGGCGAAACAAGGTAGATGTGTGGTTCGAGGCGCTGAACAACATCGTCGCCTTCGTCCGCAGGCGCGACATTGCCAAGGGCACGCAGATCCCGGACTAGAGGAGATAACATCATCACCTCACAACAGCGAGAAGAAAAGAGGACTGTGTGTGTGTGTGTGTACGACATGATGTCACATTTCCTGCGGCGTCTCTCTCTTTTCCTTTCCTTCCTGCCACTCTCCCGCCTTCTTCGCCCTTTTCTGTCTCTGTACTGGGCGGATTCATACATGCACATACACTCCTCTCCCCCCTCCCTCCCCCACCTGTACCAGTGTATCCACTTCTCCATATCGGCTCCCCCTCCCCCTTCTCTCTCTTCTCTCTCTCTCTGAGGGAAACGAAAAGCAACCAAAGGAGATGGACTGGTTTGCTGTGCCGAAATGAGCTCCCTCCACGCAGCGCTGGAAAGGAGGAACTTCACTGTACCCATCCCCCTTTCCCGTCAGCACGAGTGCCACACCAACACCCAATACGCCTCCCTCCGCTCATTCACCGCAAATCCGCACGCATATCCGTAGACGTGGCTCTCTCCTTCTTTCTCCTTCCCGCCTGCATAGACACCCTCCCTACATCCCCCCTACATCCATCGTCCTTCTTCAGCTCTCCCAACTGCAGTTCCTCCGTTCTCCGCGGGTTAGACCTCAGATAGAATAGATCACCTTACAGAGAGAGAGAGAGACCACATGCTCCGCGCTCGCGATCCGAATCAACTGCCCGCTCCGGCGGTCAAGATTCCCCTGCTCGGCAGCAGCAACAGCGGCAAGGTCGCTGGCGAGCTCAGGACAGCGGCCAACGGGAACACCACCACCGGTGGCGGCTCGCCATCTTCCGCAACGAAGCCTCCCTCCGTCGCGGCACCAGCACTGACGTTTGGGACACCAGGCGGCGGCTCTGGACAGCCCAAGCCAGCTGCGGCGACGACGACGATGATGACCTTCAGGCGTGTGGGGCTTGGGATGGCGTTGGCAACCGGCGCACCTTCGCCCCTGTCGACCAGCGACAGATCCCACCGCAGCAGCGATCTCCACAGCCCACAGCAGCAGAAGCTGACGGGCCGGCATGAGCTTCGCGTGTTTGAATGCGACCCGGAGCCGGAGCCCAGCCCACAGCCTGATGCAGCGCAAACGCGACAGCAGCCCAGCTTCTCTCTCCGCAAGGCAGCGACTGGGCCTGTCAACCCGGCAACAGCGTACACCGTCGCGGAGGAGCCACGCTCACCCAGCCCGGAACCCCTCGCCCCCCTTCTCGGTGCGCAGCAGCAGCAGCATCGAGGAGAGGAGGCGGAGGGTGCAAAAGGGACCACAGGCCCTGCCGACCTTCGCCCCTCCACTGTCGCTGTCGACAGCGACAATGACGGAGACGACGACAGTGTGTCGGCCATTGCCTCCACTGAGCGACGCGCGCGATCGCTGGAGCGGGAGTTCGTGCCGGACCACTTGCTGAACAATGAGGACTTCATTGAGCGCTTGGTCAGCGAGGTACGCGGCAGCCTCCCCTTCCTGGACGGCGCGGAGGGCGAGAGGGAGAGCGATGGGGAGGGCTACGCGGATGCGGAGGTGCAGGCCTGTCTCCGCACGGGGAGGCAGCCACGGCAGCAGCAGCAGCGTTGCCGCTCTGTCTCCCCGGCCCGCAGCCGCTCTCCCTCTCCTTGTGTGGAGGCAGTGGTGCTGTCCGCACCGGCCACTGTCACGTCTTGGCAGCCCGAGCACAAACACCAGCCGGCCATCCAACAACAGCAGCGCTCGCCTCGCCTGAGCGTTCCTGCTCGCCCGATGCGCCTCGGGCCCAACGCAACAGCAGCGTCGAAGGCACCGGGCGGAAAGGGTCTTGCCACAACCAACCCCGTGGCGGTGGTGGAGTATTGCGACGACGAGGCACCTCATGGCGACGAGGGCGTGCCGGGCACACCGAGCTCTATTGCGGCCGCGGTGCTGTCCCGTGCATCGTCGCCCGAGCCGCGCGAGCTCTCCCCCGGTTTCTTCCTTCCAAGGGACGCGGCCGAGGTAATGGGCAGCTCGCCCTCTCCTTGCGAGTTCGGCAACAATACTCGCAGCAGGCGCGCCGCAGCGGTATCCCCCGACCGTGGCGCGCCGCCTGAGAAGGCCACTTCCTCACGGGAGCAGCAGCAGCAGCGGGGAGGCCGCTCCGTCTCCCCAGCGCCAAGCAGCGGCTCCCTCGGCGGCTCTCACCGTCGGCACCCGACCTGGGCACCACGCCCCGTCCAGCAGCGCCGCCCAGCCTGGGGGCAGCGCGTTCCCCCCTCCGACACCATGGGCAAGGCAGCTGCGGGGTACTCCCCGGGTTCCGCGAGGGCTGCCGCGGACGCCCGCTCTCGCTCTGTTTCTCCCTCCCCGCGTGCGCCGGCGCTGGCCGCGGAGAAACAACCACAGCGTCGCAGCGGGGATGGGAGCCGGAGCCGCACCATGACCGCTCGTCCCACACCCGACACGGCAAAGGAAGCGGGGGAAGGGCAAGAGAAGAAGAGCGATGCGGTTGCCACGGATGTCCCCGCTACTGCCGCCGCCGCCGCCGCCGCCTCGGGTGCTGGGAAGGAGGCGAGCAGCAACAGCCCCTCCCCTCAGCAGCCGTACGCGCGCGTCCTGTTCGGCGACGGAGGACTCTCGCCCCTCACCCAGTCGGACGACAACAACATCACGGAGGGGGGGAACACCGGCAACACCCATGACAACTCGTTCCCCGACAGTTGCCGGCGCGAGCTGCGCTCTCCCCTCGTGCTTAGCGGGCTGGCAGAGACGGCGCAGATGGCGCTGGTGCGAGCGACCAAGGCTGAGGCCCGCAGCGCCGCGCTGGAGCGGGAGCTGGCAGAGGTCAGGCGAGAGCAGGAGCAGGAACGGGACGCCTTCGAGACGAGGCTGGCGCAGCTGGCGGGGCAGGTGGCTTTTGCCGTGAACTGGATTCACAACTTTGACCCCAGCCGCCCCGACTCCTGACCTCAAAAAGGATCGTCTGCCGCTGCCCCTCCTCCTCCTCTCCGCCCTCTGCCGTCGCAAAATGTCAAGGGCGATAGGGAGAGAGAAGGGGGAAGACAGCTCCTTCTCTTCTGATTTCTTAGAGCTAGACGGTTTCCTCTTGCGTCTTTCTTCTTCCTTAGCTCCCTCCTTTCTCTTTCTCTGCCTCGTTTCCTTCGTGCAGCCTTCCCTCCATTTCGCTTCTGTAGATTCTTCGCCTTCCTTCTTCTTACTCTTCTTCGTGTCATTACCTTCGATAGATGCAATTGCTCCTCCCTGTCCCTCTTTGTTCTCTGCTTTTCTTCCCCTTGCGAGCACTAAGCGGAAGTACGAACAAAGAGAGGGAGAAGCAGCCCCCACCCCACCACTACGCGTGCACTGCCTTCTCCGCTCTACCCCTCCGTCGCAGGATGACTCGCTACTTGACACCACCATGTTGGCGACTTCCCTCTTCCCCGTCCCCCTCCCTCCCTCTTTCTTTTCACCCCCCCCCCTTCCCTCCTTCACAGGAAAGTAGTAGTAACGTAGCATCGAAGGTCAACAGAGAAGCCGCGGATATCCTCTTTCCTCCTCCCCCACCTGGCGACTACATGTCGTCGTCATCCCAGCAGCAACACCAGCAACAGACAAAGTTGGTGAACACCTCGAAGGAGAAGCTGTTGGCTGCGTTGGCGAACGCCGATGACCACGTACAGGACCTCCAGGCTCTGCTCCAAAGCACCAGCGATGGCAACCCGCTGCAGGAGTTTGCAAACGAGCTTCTACCGGCCATTCTGTCTGCTTGTGACGTGACGACCCCGCAAGGCCAGAACCGCAAGCTTGCCGCGCTGAACACTTTTTGGAAGCTGCTTCTGGCTGCCGTCACGAGCGCCAGCATCACCGCGTCGAGCTTCACGGACGGCACGCAGTTTATGCTGGCGCAGCTCTGGCACGGTGTATTCTCGCACGACTGGAGCGACACCCGCAAGAGCAAGCTGGCGGCATTCTTCGCTTCCCACCTTGTCTCGGCGGTGCGCGCACACCCTGACTGGGTCCTGGGCAGCCCCGTCTGCGAGGGCATCCTCGACCTCTTCTTCGCGCTCTCCGAGGCGGTCGCGAGTGGCAGCGGTAGTTGCGGAGGCGAGCAGGCAGCCGCGGATGTGGGGAGTAGGGCCAAGGCACTCTACACGACGGTCCTCGTGCGTCTACAGGGCATCCTCGAGTGCCTTGGCGGCAGTGCGGCCGGGAGGCCCACGGGAGACAGCGGCGGTGGTGACGGGGAAGGAGAAGAGGACGAGGACGAGGGCGGCGCCGCTGCCACAGAAGCGGAGAGGGCTCTCTGGCTCCTTGAGCGGTGCTCGGCAGGTGGGGGTAGCACCGAGGGAGCTGCTGCTGCTGCAGTGTGCTCCTCCTCGTCGCTTCCAAGCCCGTCCCGACTAGCCTCCGCGCTCTTCATGTCTTCGTCGGTCTCCCCGTTACCGACATTGATTGGTGCGGCGGAAGCGGAGAGGGCCACGGCCATTGTACGATCCATTGCCTCACTCACCTGCCTGCTGCATGTTGTCAAGGGCCTTCTGGCGACACTGCGGGAGCACCAGCAGCAGGCGCACCCGACGACCTCCGCGATCACGGTGAAGTGTGCAAGGCTGGCGCTACTGTCTCTTCTCCAGTGTGTTCCTGGCGTGTGTGGTACGTGTGCCGCCAAGGAGGAAGAGGAGGAGGGTGGACTGACGGACAGGGAACGGCGCTTGCTTGTGTGCGTTCGGCAGGCGACACGGAGCTTGCCGAGCTCAGCCTTGTGGCTTTCCTCGTCTTCCTCTTGGCCCAGCGGCGGTGGAAATGGCAAAGGCGACGGCGACGGCGACGATGTCGTCGAGGAGCCCTCCCTTCGTGCGCTGTGGGTTGACAATCTGTCCGCCGCCCTTGCCCTGCTCTGCTGTAGAGGGGAGGAGGCTTTCCTCTGCTGCCGGTCGCTGTTGGCCGCGCTGGCCACCCCGCATGAGGAGAATGCCGCCCTCATCACGGAGGCCCTTGTGCACGCCATCGCCGCTGGCGCCACGGACGGCATTGACAGTAGTAGTAGTAGTAGCGGTGCCGGCGGCAGCGATGGCAACAGCCCCGTCGCTATGCTTCCCTACTTTTGCCATGTGGGGTGTGCAGCTTGCGCTCAAGTGGTGGAGATGGAGACGAACGAGCAGTTTTGCAAAGAGGTCGGGAAGGGCGTCGCCGCTTCCTTGGCCCCATCCTCCCCGCTACCATTGTCGTCCTCTGCAGCGGTGCTGTGGAGCTTTGCAAGTTCCGTTGCGGTCGTTGTTGGTGGCTGCTGCTGCGCCGCCGCTGCCGCCGGCCACTCCGCTTGCCTTCCATCTTCCCTGCGCAGAGGACAGTCTCTCGCCGACCATGGCTGGTTTCTGGCCATGGCGGACGCCGTCTATCTTGCCAACTGCCAAGACGCTCTCTGCGCTGATAGCGGCAACAGCGACGACCCAAGACTGTGGAAAGGAGATGGGGATGAGGATGAGGAGAGGACGCACTCGGATCAGTGTGGAGACAATCCGCTGGCGTTGGCGGCCGAGTTGGAGTCGCTCCTTGTCGCCATTACTGAGGGAAGCAGCCGGGACCCGCGACACGCGCTCCGCATGCTGCAGGCCGCCCCACTTCTCCATCGACTGAGAAAGACTTTGGAGTGCGATAACGGAAGGTGCCGAGGCGGTGCCGAGGACGATCACCGACGAGTCGGGGGAGAAGGCGACAGTGCGGCGGTCAGGGGCACCCTTCGCCACTGCGCACAGCAGCAGCAGCCGTGGAAGCGACACGGGGACCGCCCACGCGTGTCCCCGCCGCCAAGTCTCTCCCCCACCTCGTCCGTGGTGGCGGCCTCCTCCTCCTCTGGCGCGTTTCCTGCCGTGCTGCGCTCCTTCTCGGGTCTGCTCTCCACTCTCACCCGCGTCCTCACCGTCGAGGCCAACCGCTCCCATAGTGGTAGAGGGAAGGACAGGGTGGGTGGAGGTGCCCTCCTGGCGAGCTTTGCGGCTGCCTCGCTGCTCCGCGAGGCCACCTTCTTCTTGCTGGAGGAGCCGCAGGACCAGCTGCTGACGGCCTGCATTCGTCGCTGGGTCGACCTCGGCTTCCTCCTTACCGGCGGCGACGATCTTGGCAACAGCGGCAGCGACCAGGATGTCCTCTGCGTGTTGGCGCGCCACAACGCTGCCCGAAGTCTCATGTGCTTTGCCCAACACAACACCTCGCTTCCGATGGACCAACTTCGCCTACCTGAGGAGGCCGCCGTCTCGCTTGTCAAGCTCCTGCGAGGGGGACAGGACGGTGACGATGGGCAAGCAGAGGAGGAGCCGATGAGCCCCGCTGTGGCATCGCTTATGGCCTCTCTCGCCAGTGGTGCGCGAGTGGCAAAGGCCGCACGGGAGCGGAGTTGGGCAGCGAGCCTTGAGCATCTCCAGACACTCCAGCCCACCCTTCAGAGTATCATGCTTTCTCTCTCCAGAACTGGCAACGGGAGCAGCAACGGTGGCGATGCGAAGTTGCTCTCAACGCTGCTAGCCTGCAAGGCTGCTCTCTCCCGTTTTCTGGCGGACAGGGCAGGCCATGACAGTGGGACACCGACGACGACGGCGCTAGCGGCTAGCCATTCTGATAGTAGCGAGGAGGAAGCACGAGGACAAGTGACCAAGTGTCTTGAGGAGGTGCTTGCTCTCGGCACCTCAGCCGCTGCCCTTCTTCAGGCCTCGGCACGAGGCGGCAGCGGCGCAGCGGCTTCCTCCTCCTACCGGAGCATCCACCGTGACGAGGCGGGAGGGAGGGGGCCCCGTGCGACACAGACGGACAGCGACGCGGAGGAGAGCGACGACACACTGACGCGGGCGGTGAGGCGGACGGTGGAGGGCAGAGCCCAAGCCGGTAGGACACACGGGGGGCAGAGGAAGGCTCGCAAATGCCAGGCGGTGGAGGGAGAAGAGGAGGAGGGGGCCAGCCGGACTTCCTCCCACAGCAGCCACCACCAAAACCGCGAGGCCGTCTCTCGATTCTCTTCATCAGTCCAGCTTCTCGCAGGCTCGCAGGTCAGCGTGGACTCTCGGGAAGAGCAGCCGCGAGACGACGTTGTGAGAATTGAGTAAGGCGGGACACGAACCGATGCACCACCATCTCCCCCTCCCTTTCTCCCTATCTCTCTCCGCTTGCTCCGGGCAATGGGGAAGGCTTATTCTTTGTTCTTCACCATAGACTCAGACAGCAGCAGCCCGTTTCTTTCCCATTCTTTCCATCTCACTCCCACTCCCACTCCCCCCCCCCCTGCGCTTTGGCAGGCACAAAGGGAAGCTCATTTCCAACAAATGGGGGTGGGGGAGCACTTCTCATCCACCCTCCCTTCCCCTCCCCATAGACAAAAACAGACCACGACCAAAGCAATCAAACCTTAGCAGGAGGAAAACCACGCAGCACACGTGGTGCACGCGGAGAGGGGAGCACTACCCCCCCCCCCCCTACCACCAGTAGCGGCAACGCAGCGGGGCTCTCACTCTTCATCTCCCTCATCTGGGGCTGCGGCCGACAACTGCTCGCGCTTCCCAGCAGGAGAGAGAGGGAGAGGGGGGGGGGAGGGGGTACTGCGAGTTGAATGAGCGCAGAGATGCCTTTGTGCCTATACTGAGTGATCAACTCTCTCCTCCATTCCTTCCGTCCCTTTCCTTCCTTTGTTCTTGCTGTTGTTTGGCAGTGAGAAGTCGCCACACCCCTCTTGCTTTCTCCTCCTACGTGTGTACACAATACACAACACTCTCGAACCCTCTCGGTGGACCCTTCCACCTCCCTCCCTTCCCCATTAGCGGACTGCTACTTCTCTAGTGGAACGGATGCTGCAGAACGGAGGTCGGGGACGGGGCGGCGCTAGAGGACGTGGTCGTGGCAGCGACGGTGACTTCAAGCGTCCTCGCAGCAGCGATGACGGACGCGGTGGTAGGGGCGGGGGAGGCAAGTACCAGGGCGACCGCTCTCGCTTCGAGGGTCGCCGCGGCAACAGCGATGGTGGTGGGCGTGGGGGAGGCGCCGCCTTCCGCGGAGCCCGTGGTGGTGGTGGCGGGGATCGCCCTTCCTTCAACCGCAACCCCATGGCGGGTGGCTATCGTCCTCAGGTGTCGGAGCACTCCGTCCCCGTCCACGCCCGGCAGGAGCAGGAGGCGGCGGCCAGAGCCGGGGCAAGAGCAGCAGCTCACGGCGACCGTCCGCACATCACGCGGACCCCGCGTGCACCAAGGAAGGGCAAGGACGTTGTCGTGATTCTCGAGAAGGCGGGCTTGCTGCTGGGGAACATGGGCATCGTCGACGCCTACGAGCGCGCCGCTACGACGGAGCTGGCAAACGAGTCGCTCAAGGACGTCCGCCCGGACATTGTGCACCAGTGCCTGCTCGCGCTCTGCGACTCGGAGCTGGCGCAAGAGAACCGCCTGCGCATCTATATTAGCCTGTTCAGTCGGAGTGGCAAGGTGATCGAGGTGTCACCAGCGCTGCGGCCACCGCGCACGTACGGCAGGTTCCGCGGCTTGATGGCCAGCCTGCTGCGGGAGGGGCACGTGACGTCGCTGGATGGTCAGGTGCTCATGCGCGTGATGCCTGGCTCTGTCGCCCCCGTCCTGCCCAACGGCGCCGAGGTGACTGGTATTTCGAACAGCATGACCGCGCCTGTGGTGACTGCCATCCAGCTCGGCGCCAGAGCGCACAAGCAACCAGTAGACGACTCCTTGCAGGGCGGTGTGAAGGGTGTCGAGGCCTTCTACGTCATCTCGTGCACCGACGACAGCAACCTGGACGGTGTCGACTACCTGACGAACCAGGTGTGCTTGTCTGCGTACCCGATGTCCTCGCATGTGATGTGCGCGCGCATCTGTGAGGGCCACGCTGCTGCTGCTGCTGCTGCCGCCGAGTGAGGCGAACGGGTCTTCTCTGTCTCTCCGCCGTTCCTTCCTAAACAATCTCCTCCCTTTACTGTCTCGATTAACACACGCTAACACAAAAGGAGGGGAAAGCACGAGAACAAGAGAGGAAGGGTTTATGTCCCTCGTCTACTGTGGAAGAACCATGTGCGAAGCAGTGACAAGGGAGAAGGAACAGGGGCTATGGGCACCCCCGTCCCGTCCCCCCGAGGAAGAAAAAGGAGAGAGAGAGAGCATACCAGAGTATCAGCAACCCCACACGTGTTTCCCTTCTTCCTCTCGCTCTCACGCTTTCCTTTGCTCCTCCGTGTGTGTAAAGAAGCTGCGCACTGGTACCCCCCGACAAGCAAGAAAGAGGAAAAGGAAGAGGAGCCGCAACACAAGTGCTGTGGCCTCCCTCCCCTCCCCCCTCCTTCCTTATATGACAACGCTACTCCCCGATTCGTTCCGCTCCTTTGGCCACATTGAGTTCCTCTATGGCCGAAATGTGCCCCTCAAGGTCCCTGGGGAGGAGGAGGAGCGCGGCGGCAGCTTGTCTCCGTCCAGGCCGCCAGCGGCGAAGACCAGCGACTGCTTCCTCTTCCTCAGCGAGTTCGTCTCGTCGACGGGGGGAGGGGAGGGGAGTAGTAGTGGCACCGAAGGGGGCCTACCCCACCTGACGTATCGCAGCGAGCTGAGCAGCGGCACGCAGCACCCGACCTGGCGACTCATTCCGTCTACCCTCACCGCCTCTGCGGCGACGTGTACGAGGTTCACGGTGGAGATCCGCTCGCCTGTTGCAGGCAATACTCACGGAAGCCACGCGCGGGATCCCTCTCACTCGATTGTCTGCACATCAGAGGACGTGGCGAGGGAGCTCAGACAGGGCACGGTGCTTGTCGCGCAAATCTCCGTTGACACGCGCCGGCTGCGCTACGTTGGCGCCTCTGTCGCCGCCACCGATCACGCGGTGGCCACCGCCACGATGCCGTCGTCGCCCCAGAGAATGAGTGGGGGGCAGCCGCGCCAGCAGCGGGAAGGCTCCGAGCAGTGCGGCTCACCATTTTGTGGCGACCCTGGCAACGACTTTTGCGTGTACTTCGCCTGCACCGACGGCATTTTTGCCCTGCCACGTGAGAGGTGCTCCCCCACAGCGGCGCCTCTGGTGCTGACACCGCGACGGGCGAGGACTGACGCGGTGGAGTGGAGCCGCTCGCCAGGCGGCTGCGGGACTTACATTGCCGGCACCGACGGCGGCAGGGAAGCGGGTGGTGGCCTCTCTCCCCCCTACTCTCAAGGCAGCGCCGCAGACTTCTCTTGGCAAATGTCCATTGGCGATGTGCGTGCGCTGGCCGCGGCATCGCTGTCATGGAGGTACCTGCTGGACATCACCACCGCCCGCAGGGAGGAGGCCCTCGCCCGCATCGACGCGACTGCGGAGGAGCGGAAGGTGCAGGTGCAGGCAGAGGTGGCCGCGGCGGCCGCCCAGGCCGCTCTCAGCGAGGCCAGGGAGAGCCTGACGCTGGCCTCGCTGGAGCGGGAGCGCCTGCAGGCGGCCATACAGGAGCGCCAACTGCTCCTACACCGACAAGAGGAACAGATAGAGGCGCTTCAGGCGGCCCAGCACACCCGCGGACTGCCGGAGACGGTGAAGGACGACACCGCAGCGCACCGTCGGGAGGAGCTTGAGCGGGCCAACGTTCGCGCTCGCCTTGCCCGCGCGCAGCATGCCCGCGTGGCGGAGCTTGCGAGGCTGTACCCCATTGTCCTCTCCAGCCAATACGCCGCGCCGCTGCGAGACATGCGGAATGCCAAGGACAGCGTCGCGGGCCATGTGTTGCCCGTGTTTCTCGCGGACCGGGGCGGCGGCAGCGGCCGCGGTGGTGGTGGTGGTGGTGCCGGAGGGGGGAGAGCCGAGGTCGGCGGCCGCGTGCTGCTTTCCTTCCCCGAGGATGGGGATGCCGACATCGCTGCGTCCATCCCCGGCCTCGTGGCCAGCTCCACGGAGGACCTTTTTGAGGAGGCCACCGCCATGGGCCACGTGGCGCACCTGCTGACCACGCTCTCCGTCTTGTACGGCTGCCCGCTACCCCACCCATTTCTCGTTGCCGGCTCGCATAGCCGCGTGCTGGTCCGCGCCGGCATCACCCCCCAGCAGGCCGCGGCTCCGTCCGTGAGCGGCCCCGACGACGCAAAGCTGCCCCTCTCGTGCCAACGCGCGGCGGAGCGGCCGCTGCTGAGGGCGGCTGTGACGCTTGTGCTGCGGAACTGCGTGGCGCTCGCGCGCGTGATGGGAAAGGACGAGGAGAGTGTCCTCTCCCAAGGGCTTCGGCTCGGCGCTGTGCTGCACTATCTTCTAACCACGGAGAGCTGAACGTCCCCCCCCCCCATGCACCACACACACCACACGAAGGCGAGACAAACCATATCGCACACACACACACACACCTCCTCCAGCACTCCCTTTTCGACGTGTGCTCTCTCTCATACACATGAGGAAAGCAAATGAATGTCCCCTTTCTCGTCTACTTCCCGCTTCCCTCTTCCTCTCTCTCTCTCTTCGAGCTTAGATAGAGAAATCGCTGCGGGTTTGGCTGCCATGAACATTGCGTCCTTCGTTGCCACTGATGAATCCGTGTCACAGGACACCACGCCAGAGGTGCTGACGGCACGGCACGCCGCGCGTGTGGAGCAGCTCACGCGCGCACTTGATCTCCTGGAGAAGGAGGTGCTGTGGCCGTACTTTGAGCCTGTGGAGCGGGTGAGGGTGGTGAACAATCGTGCTGTCAGCACGCAGGACATTGTGGACCTTGTGTGGCGCGAGGCCCTCGCGGGGAGGCCCGAGGATTGGGGCAGCATGCCACCTGAGCAACGGCAGCAGTAGGATGATGACTGGTGGCTCGTCCAGTGCGCAAAGCGTGACACAAGACAGTAGTTTTGATGCGAGGCTGATTTGCTAAGCAGAGGAGAGACGTCAGCAGTCCGACAGGGACAGTGTACGACACTGCTTTGCTTCGTGCTTTCATGCTTCGCTATTATTCTTCCTCTTCCCCCCTCCCCATCCCCTTACATCCGACGAGTAGTGCACAGATCCTACAGCGCAAAGATCTCGACAATACCTCCGACACACTTTGTTCGCAGATCCTTGCTTCCCAGGCACACACGGGATTAAAAGGGAGGACAATGCCAGCACCAAGACCGCAATGGCTCGTTACCACCGCCGCACACAGACGGCGGAGAAGGTTGCCAGCGTTGGCGCACACGTACCCGGCAAAGGCTGTCACCTCCGCCCTCCCCTCCGGGCAAGAAACTGTGTCACAGGCAAGGACGCGACAGGAGCCAGTACCGCTGCTGCAGCCGTCAGACGCTCTCGCGCAGTGGCTGCTCTCCGCCCAACAGTTCAGGCACACGTTCGACCTCTCTGGTGGAGAGGGAGCGATGGCGGGGAAGGGACAGAGCCTCGCGGAGCACTTGAAGAGCCTCACGGCACTGGTGAAGGGCACCCTGCCACTTCCCTTGCTGCAGTCAAGTGGTGACACCGACGCCGCGGGGGAGCAGCAGAGCCA
Organism: Herpetomonas tarakana; assembly: GCA_030849825.1. NCBI lineage: Eukaryota > Euglenozoa > Kinetoplastea > Trypanosomatida > Trypanosomatidae > Herpetomonas > Herpetomonas tarakana. The sequence continues at coordinate 4,835 of JASAOB010002667.1, read as the reverse complement.
CCGGAAAGCTGGCAAGCCCCAGAGGAAGGGGGAGGGCGGACACCACTCCGCCCAGGGGAACAGGAGAGCCGACGAGGATGCCAGCCTCGCTGCGAGTCGCGTTGCTGGGCTCCACCAGGCGCAGATGATGGCCATTACCCTGGCCCATGTAGGGCGGTGCCGAGCGTGTTTTCTAGGTGCGGCACGCGGGGAGAGGGGCAACGCGGCAAGGCAGTGGCCCTGGGACGCAGAGGTGGCGCTGGTGGCCGCGCTGGTTGCGTCGCTGCCTGCCACGCAGCGGGAGACGCTCGAGATGCTGGCTCGCCTCCTTACCTTGGCCTTTGCTTCCCCGCATGGTGGCCTCACAGCGGCGAGCATCACGACCGTGTGCTCCGCGGTGGAGAGGGCACTGGGGGAAGCGCAGGTGGGAAAAAGAGAGAGCTGCCTTCCCTGGCTGGTGTACCGTCTCGGCTTCCACGCCATCCCGCCTGGCCGGGGCGGCGGCGGTGTTGCCCCCGCCCGTGTCCCCGCGGCCGTTGACGCAGACGCTCGCAAGCGCTGGCTGGCCTTGGCCACGCAGCAGCTCTGCTCCACTGCCTTCCCATCGGGTAGGAGCAATGACGGGGGCATGTCCGTGCTTCACGAGGAGGAGGAATGCGGTGGTCCCGCGCTAGGAAAGGACCTGCCACCGCACCTGCAGGACGTGCACACCGTGCTCCAGCGGGAAGCTGCGTGGAGGGCGGACAAACGAGCTGCCACGGCCCCATCGCAAAGCATCCACGCGGTGCAGGACAGAAGCCACACCAATCTTGCAGAGGCTTGCGGATGTGAACAGCGGGAGGTCGCGGAGCTTCTCGCGCAGTACACGGCGGGCCTGGCTCCTCTCGCTTCCGCCGTGCCCTCCTTCTCTCCTTTCCACTTGCTGACACTGACGGAGATGCTGAAGAGCGCGTGGGAGGCCCTGAGCGAGCCAGGGAACGCGAAGAAGAAGGCGTGCGCGGAGGCAGAGTTCCACGCTGTAGGCGTCTACCAGGCCCTGCGTCGCTTTGCCAGCTCCCTGCATCGACATCAGCGGCTGCAGCCCTTGCTGGACCTGGCCACACTGGTGACGGGCGATAACGGAGCGAACAAGAAGGGGGCAGAGGCCTCCTTTACTTCATCCGCCGTCCAATGGCACCGGGTGATCCTGGGCAAGCAGGAGTCCACGGTGCAGCCGTCAGCTCTGCTGTGGCGGGAGCTGGCCTTGTTCGACGCCTACACGCTCCTCACGACTGGCCATGTCAGCGAGCGCGCGCTCGACTTTGACCTTGTCGCCGCCGCTAGCCTCGGGAATGGCCCCTCTGCCTTGCAGCGCCACACCCAAAGGCTCCAGCACGCCTGCGTGGGCCACTTGCAGGACCTGACAGCGCAACGGGAGCGGGGGGATCGCCCCAGGAGCAAGATCCAGGACAGCATCACTCCCCGCACCCGGGCCGACCTCGTCGCACGGCTGCAGGAGGCTCTGCGTGTGAGCACCAAGGTGTATCTGCGGCTGGGCGACACCGCAGCGATTTGCCGCCTGCAGGAAGCCTGGCCGCAGATGGGCGGCAGCTGGGAGGTGGGCAAGGCATTGACAGCGGCAGGCAACTACGCCGCCGCGATGGACAGTTTCACAAAGTTCTTTGCGGACACGAGGCAGCAGTACGCTGTCGACGTACCGCTCGCGATCCGGCAGATTGCCTTGGAGGCTGTGGAGGGAATAGGCAGAAGCGCTAGAGAGGAGGCATTACGTGGCGTCTCTCTGGACGGAGCCGTTGAGCAATGCCTGCGCCAGTACGAGCAGCTGCGGGTGTGGCACGTGAGCCTACCCCCAGCGGTGTGCGCCAGCGCTCTACTTCGCGGCGTCGTCGTCGTCGTCTCTCCGCCGCCCCAGCCAGATGCGCGGTCCTTGCAGGTGGCGACGCGGTTCCTCTCTGAGCTGTTGCGGAAGGGAAAGCACATCAGCGACGGCTTCTTGACGGCGACGGTGGAGCTACTGGTTGAGGCGTGGCTGTCCCTTCGCCGGCAGGAAACGGTGCTAGACTCCCTGGTGGAAGGCGAGGTGGTGGATCTGCTTGGACGCCTCCTGCATGCCTGCCCAGAGCTGCCCGTCCTTCGCATCTGCCTCACCCGGTTCCTTCGCGACAACTACGACGCAGGAATCTCGGCACTTCTGCGGCACTGCTTCCAAAGGAGCCCTCGGCTCTCCCGTGGCAACGACGGCGGCAGTGAGACGCAGAGCCACCTCTTTTCTGAGATGTATGTGCAGGCGCTGCTGAACACGTTCCCTGTTATTGCCCTTGAGGGCCTCTCCGCGAAGCTGGCGGCACTTCCCCCCTCGTCAACGTCCCTGTGTGTTGCGGACGCGTTGCCGCGGACGGTGCATATTCGGCTGCAAGCCATGGTCGACACCGCGCTGCAGCACCAGGTGGGCAAGGCGGAGCGGGAGAGCGTGCCGTGGGAATGTGTCTTGTGCCACACCTGGAATAACCGCTTTGCCGCTGTTTGCAGGCTCTGCCAAGCTTCTCGCGTCGCCGTGGTGCAGTGTGCGGCGTGTGGATCGTTTGGCAGCTCGCGCGATGCGGCGTGCGGTGCCTGCGGGGCTCCCTTCGAAGCCGCACCAGCCACGACGGAGAGGGGAGAAGAAGGGGATGGAGCGGCGGGGGACATGGGCAGTGAGGGCGGCAGCGGCGGTTGTGCGGCGGCCGATGCTATTCTGTCCTCGCCCTCCTTCAAGGCAGTTCACGCGCTGCGTCCGTGGCGCTGTCATGGCTGCCAGCACCACAACGAGGCGTCGCACGCGTTTTACTGTGCCTCGTGCGGCTCCGCGAAACCGGAGATGGCCGCGGCCCTTCTAGAAGGCGCGTACACCTGCGACCAGTGCAACCACCGGAACAGCAAGGGTGCGCTGCGACCGTGGTGTCACGTGTGTGGGTCACTATCGCCCAAGATACGAGCAGCAGCACCGGCGGCCTCGTCGTCCAGCAGTGACCTCGGTGCAGCAGGGAAGACACTGTGGTTCTGCGTAGAGTGCCGCCACCTGAATCCATGGCTGCTTGTGCGCTGCGACGCCTGCGGTGTTGGCAAACCCTGCGCGCCATCACCATCACTGCAAGACAGCCACCACAGATTCGAGTGCACTGTCGCGCCATCGCCACTCATTGAGGTGCCGTGGCGCGTGCAGTCCTGCGCGGTCTGTTCCGCCGCCAACAGCATCTCCGCCGTGTGCTGCCGCTCATGCGGGGCGGCGTTGGCGCGGGGCGGTGAGGACGGCAGCGCCGACTCTGCTGCGCCACGGGCCATTTTTGAGCGTTGCTTGCGTCGATGGCGCCGCACCGACGTCTATTACGAGGACGCCATGGACGAAGGTGACGAGCTGGCAGCAGGCACCACGACCTCCGGGAAGGAGGGCGGGCAGCGCGCACCGCGCAGCTGCCCCTATTGTCACGTGGCTTTACCGGACAGAAACTCCATGCCCATCGCCGCCACCACCGATGCGGAAAAACGCGTGCCCACCTGTCTCAACTGCCACGCGGTGCGGCGCAGCACGACGCCAGCGGAGCTGTGGGTTTGCCTCCGCAACGGCTGCCTCCATGTGAACCTGACACCAGAGACCGCGGCAGCAGCTGCGACGGACTCGGATGTGCGCTGCTGCTGCTGCTGCTGCGCGGGGTGCGGACAGGCCCGGGGGCAGCACATCACCTACCTCTGGAAGCACACCCTTCCGCGCAGTCGAGCAGGCAAGGCTGCCAAGGATCCCCTCGGTTACCAGGCCCCTCTGTCCGGCAACCAAGGGAACCAGCGCACTTCGTCGCCGCCGGGGAGTGACGCGCTGGTGCTGATGCCGACGCCTATCGGGCCCACGCACAGGTGTCCCGCTTGCCAAACGTTCTTGCGTGTGAGCAACCTCCTTGAGCTCTGCCCCGCCTGCGGACACTGCGGCCTCGGCGCGTCGCTGGCCACCACCACCGCCACGGACTGCAGGAGCGTGGGCTTCCGCGCTCTGCAGCTCCGTCTACTCTTCCACACACTGTGGACGGAGGTGTGCAAGTGCGTGACGGCGGAGAAGGGCAGAATGCGTGAGGCCCAGCTGACTACCTTTGTCCTCTCCACGGTGCCTGTCGTGCGGAATGCGTCAGAGACACTGCTGCCGTGGCGGGGCTGTGACCTTGCTCACGACATGCGGTGTGGTGTGGAGCCCCGTGCTGCTGTCCTGGCGGGTAGGCGCGACGGAGGCGAAGGGGACGGGGAGGAGGAAGAGGAGGAGGTGCTTCACTCCGCGGTGGCCGAACTTCGCGAAACGATCGAGGGCCTCTGCGAGCTCGCCAGCGGCAGACCACACCCGCAGGCGACGCGGAACACACGGGCACTGCTGCTGCTCGCAGTTGAACTGGTCGATGCGATGAACCGAAGCACCGACTACGATGAGATTGGGTTTCCCACCTTGGCCAAGCTGTGCCTTGCCGTGCGGCCGGAGCAGGCGCAGCACATCCAAAGCGAGACCCGCTGGGCCTACTTGAGCGACATGAAGCTCAGCCGCGAGTGGATCGTGAACGGCACGGTGTGCCCACAGTGCCTTGGGCACCACGAGAGAGAGTCGCCATGCATCCCCCTTTGTGTGTGATGGCCAGCGAAAAGAAGGTGCACGTGACAGTGCGGTGTGACAACATGCCATTGGTGCGCGGGGGGCCAGCCATGGGCTAGTTTTCCCCTCCTCACAGAGCAAAGGAAGAACAAGAGTTTCGCTAAATAGGCGAAGGAGAGGGGGGTGGGGGGAAGGTAAGAACATCAGGAGAGAGAGAGGCGGCGTGCGCGGTACGTGCCGATCGTCCCTGGTT
>JASAOB010002666.1:0-36850 GCA_030849825.1 Herpetomonas tarakana | reverse complement strand
CAGCGTACGATCGGAGCTCGCACTGCAACTACGACAGATGGCGCTCCTCGCTCACCCTCCTCCACCACAGCGGGAGTGATTGGACCGAGCTGTTCGGCGAGGATGGGGATGGCGGGGCTCTCCCCGGTCGGCAGGATGCTGCGGAGAGTGAGAGAAAAAACGAAAACAAGGGGGAGAGAGATATGAGTAGCTACTATCGTGTCTCTGCGGTGTTGCAGCACCACCACAGAGGAAGATAGAGAGAGAAGAGAAGTCATTCAAGTAAGTGATAGAGGGGGTGTGGCTCTCCCTTCCCTCTTCATTGAGGTAGATGGGAGGCCACGGCTGGGAAGAGAGAGTGGTTGTTCGTGTAGTGGGCCCAATCCAAACACCGTCCCTGCCGCCATTCCTCCTTGTACTCTCTGCAGTTTCGTTCTGGTGTTGATTAACGCCTACCGGGTTGTTGTTCGTTCCCGATGATGGCAGCGTGAGAGTCAGATGTGCAAGAGCAAGACGGTAGAGTTCGATAGCGTGGCAAATCGAGAGGAGTGGGGGGGGGGGGGGGGGAATTGGGAACAAGTGTGAGGAGGAAGTCGTTTTGGTGCATCTCCGTTCTGGTGAAGAGGAGGAGATCAGCAATATGCTGAAGGCGAGCTAAACAAAGACGAATGGGTGAGTAGGCGGGGGAGATAGCGCCGCACCAGTCACACCGATTTCTTGTCGCTGTCGTGGGAGGTGGAGTCCATTTCAGCCATCTTCGCCGCCTCTTTGGCGCGGTCGGCCTCCTGGTGACGGATGCTCTTTGCGCAGTGTTGAAGGCACGGCAGTTGCTGAAAGTAGAGCACGGGGATGATGCTGTGATCAAACACCTCGGACAGAACCGTGTTGTACGCGTGTAGCAACCCCAGAGCGCCGGACACAATGGCGCAATAGCCTCCTGCACGATACATCGAAGGGACGTGGGCCATGAGGCCGATGGTGAAGAACAAGTACGCGAGACACTGCGAAGCCATGATGAGGAAGACGTTAACGTTGATGGCCACCGATGCCACCGTGAAGACAAACGAGACGATGGTCCACAGGAGAAAGTAGACGCCCAAGAAGTACTCTGTGGGCGGCGACACAATGGGGCTGCCGCCAGAGGTGTTGTTGGGCAGGCCGAAGAGCCCGACGATGCTCAACCAGAACGCGCCATTGAGCGTAAAGACGGTCCACGGAAACGTGTCGCCCCTGACGTAGTTCAAAATGCCGCCAACGATTTGGATGCCGCCGCCGAAGACGACCGACATGCCGTAGCTCACAGCAAAGTAGTGCCAGTGGCCAATGGAGCCCAAGCCCATGAGGATGATGGTCATCCCGTAGCCCCACAGGGCAATAGGGCTCGGGTTCGCCAGCCGCCAGCGCTTGCTCGGCTCCCAAATGTCGCTGTGCCGCGCCAGATCTGTGATCTGCTTAACGTACTCGATGCGCTGACGGCGGCGCTGCCGACGTGCCTCAGAGCGCCGGATTTTGTCGCGCTGGTGCTGGCGCTCAATCAACTCGTTCACGTCATCCTCCTCGGTTGGGGAGGGGCCGTCGCAGAGAGGGTGATCCATCGTGGCCTCTGCTGTAGATATGAGCAACGCGGCCTCGCTCAGGAGGATCGATGACTGAGAGGATGCCTGTGGGGGAAGCGACAGAGCTAGTGGGCTACGGAGAGGCAAGGAGGGAGATAGGAGAGATTGCGCATACGTATGAGTGTGTTTCTGTAGCGCCAGCGGCCTTTGAATGCAAAGGGGAATGGAGCGAAGTGGAGCCGTGCGAGCCCCGCAGCACTTCCACCATCGCATTCCCCGCTTTATCCTCTTCCGGATAGTTGTTCTCCCGTTGGCATTCCGACACCACCGCTGATAGGGGACGGTGGGGGGGACGTGTTCATTCTCCCCCTCCCTCTGCAAAAGGGGAGAATCTCCCGTTGGAGAGCGACACGAGAGTGAAGAAGAGGAAAGACGTTCGAAGGAGTGCAAACATGCAGAGTTGTTGTGATGGAGAGCAAAGAAACACCGATAGGAAATCCTCCCTCCCCCTTTGTGCCGGTTCAACACTTGCTGTGCACCACAGGGGGGAGGAGGGAGCGGGGGAGAGCAGCTAATCTGCGCCGCCCTCTGCGGGGGGTTTCTCAATGCCAATGGCGCGCCAGATGGTGCTCAGCGGGACTACCGCGATGATGGTGCGGTCAAACACCTCGTTTACGACTTGGGCATAGGCGGAGACGAGGGCCAGACCGCCCGTGACGCAGCCAACGTAGCCCGCTGCGTGCCGACACCCCGCAGACTCCGCCATGTACCCCACCGCCAGCAGAATGAACCAGAGTAGCTGAGAGAGGAGCACCAGCGCCGTCACCAAGTTGCTGCGCAGCGAGGCAGCGAAGAGGACGAGCGTGACGATGGCCCACAGCAGGTAGTAGACGCCCTCAAAGTAGGAGGTCGGAGTCGACACGATGGGTGACCCGTGCGGGCGTGTCTTGTCGGGCAGGTTGGTGATGCCAACGACAGAGAGCCAAAAAGCGCCGTTGAGAGTCAGCACGGTCCAGGGAAGGGTGTTTCCTCTGGCGTAGGAGAGGCAGCCGCCAACGATTTGGATGCCGCCACCAAAGACGACCATCATGCCGAGGGCGACGGCGTAGAAGTCCCAGTGCCCCGTCAAGTGCAGGGAGTAGAGGATGAAGGTCATGCCCATGCCCCACAGGCCAATGGGGGTGGCGTTGGCCAGCTTCCAGCCCGGCGACGGCAGCAGGCGGAACCCCTCGCAGCCCGTCTGCGCGCCTCGTCGAATGATCCCCAGCCGCACCGCCTTCCGCTGCTCCCGCCGAAATATCTTGTGCTCGGGCACGGAGCGATGTATCGGTTCTCCCCCGCCCGTCGTGTCGGATTTCTCTGTGAGTGGTTTGAGGTTTGTTGGGGTAGCGAAGATGTCCTCTGCCTCGGGGGCCCCGTTGGGGCTGTGGTGAACCGAGGGCAGCCGCGGTGTGTTGGACTGCGTGGCAGACGACACTTCCAGAGAGGACATCTTTTGCTCTGTTCTGTTGTCTTGCTAAACTGCACAATTTCTGTTGTGTGTGTGGGGGGAGGGGTGTAAGGAGAGGGAACTACCTTTGCGGGAGGAGAGGGTTCGCAGAGAGAGAGAGATCAGCATAATCTCGTTGTTGAGGATGGCGGGCAGTGTATGCCCTTGTTGTCAGTGGGCACTCGATGTCAAAGGAAGGAACGCCGGGAGTGAGAAGGGGGTTGCGCGGGCAGCTGACTGATGTGTGTGTGGGGGGAGGAAGGGACTGCATGTGAGAACGAGTGGTGCAGGGAGGACGTGAGTCCACAATACGATAAAGGGCACCAAAAAAAAAAAAAAAAAAAATACGAAAAGGTGAGCTGTGTGCTCTTTGAACTTGCCGCTAACGGGCAGGATGGGTCCAGAAGCGAAGTACTGGAGGAAAGGGGAGGGGGGGGGGACGTGCGGGTGTGTTCTCGGGAAGACACGGTAAAAATGAAAGGAGAGAAGAAAGCAAACGGTCGTTTAGGGGAAGGGGAGGTTACCGCGCTCTCACAGCTCTTCATGGCGATCACTCTGCCTGGACTCCGATGCCGGCTCGTGCGTTGGGTCGTCGTCGCGTGTGGGCACCTCAACGGTGGTGGGGCTGCGCGACTCCACGCTGGTTTTAGAGTCTTGGGACTGCTGCTGCTGCTGCTCCCAGTCCCTCTTGTCCTTCTCCTCCGCCTTCTTGAAGCAGGGTAGGTCGGCCACAGGGAAGACGGGAAGAATCGTCCGATCGTAGATCTCGTTGAGGAGCTCGGCAAAGCCAACGTAGTACGACAGTGCGCCAGACACAATGCCAAAGTAGCCGCCCACCTGGAGGACCGTGACGGTGTCGGCCTTCAGCATGTTGCCCAGGCCAGTCAGAAAGTAGGTGAGCGTGATGACAAAGAAGACGAGGAAGATGCCAATGTTCATGCGGAACGTGCAGATGCACATGATGAGGGAGTGGATGGCGAACAGCTGGAGGAAGATGCCCTCGAAGTAGTCCGTTGTCGGGTAAACGGCGACTGGGCCGCCGAAGGAGTTGTTCGGGATCAGCCAGCGGCATGCGATGGTGAGCCAGAAGGCGCCGTACGACATGAAGGAGTTGGAGCCGAACGAGTTGCCCTTTGTGAACTCGAGGAGCCCGGCAATGAACTGAGCCCCACCGCCGAGCATGATGGCGGCCGAGGCAATCGGCGTACTGAGGGAGTACTTCTGCGTGTTGTGCAGGTTCAACAAGATGTTGCAGAACCCAACAGCGATGAGGGCCACGGTACCGGCGTTGGCCCCTTTGCCGCCAACGGGTGGGGCGGCGATGGGGGTGCCGTGCTGGATGCGGATCGGCTCGGTCGCGGCGCGGCCGGTCAGCTGATCCTGGATCACCTCCAACAGGGCCCGCACAGCCTCGTCATCCTCGCGTTCCTCCTCCGCCTCTGACGACGGCGTGTCGGACGAGGACCCGTAGGCCGCCGCGCGGCCAGGGACGTGCGGGCCGACCGCTGAGCGGGGCTGCGAGCCGTCTGCCATGTTGCCTGTCGACGTGAAGAAGCGACGCGCGGGCTCGTGGGGGTCGTCGCGGTTCTGGTCGTCGTTCAGGTAGTCGAAGAGCTTCGACGGGTTGCGCGAGGGGGCGGTGCTGCGCATGTAGTTGTAGTGCGAGGCTGGGTTGCGCTTCGGGTCCTCGTAGCCGAGGTAGTCGTAGCTACGCCCGGATCGGGGAGCGCGCAACCCCTTGTTCACCCGGTGCGTCGTGCCGCTGGCGGTGCGGTACATTTGGCCCGTCGTCTCGTAGCGATGCATGTCGCCTTGAGACTCTGGGCGGGACTCGGACATGGCGCAGTTGCGGGAGAGGGAAAGGGAGGGGTTGGAGAAGTGTACTGTTTCCTCTGGGAGGTGTCTGCGTGCTGCGTCGCAGAACTAAAGAGTATGGGCTCGGTGAAAATGGTCCCACACAAAGCTCCTTGGTCTACTAGAAAACACAGGGGAAGGTGAGAGAGAGAGAGTGAACAAAGAGAAGAAGTGTTTTTGAGGGGAAAGCAGATGGATTTGCGATGGCGTGATAGGAAGGAAGCGAAATGAGAATGGAGAGGAGGAGAAAGATAGAGGGGGGAAAGGTCAAAGAGGTATGTTAATACTTTTCGGACGTAAAGGGAGCGGGGGAGGGGGAGTGGTAGCTATTTTTGTTGTTTTTAGATATGCTGTATATATGGTTATTGCGTGGTCGGACCTCTGTCAAGTGCACCTACGCGAGAGAGGAGGAAGGGAAGGGAAGGAGGGGGAATGGGGAGGGGGGGGGAGCACAAGGTGGTCAGCAGAGATCCTCAGCAATAAAAGAGAAAGACAAGAAAGAGAAGCGAAGAGACGAGTGTGTGTGAGTGGTGCGGGTGCATCTGCAAAGTGCCCCTTCGTCCCCTGAGATGCCGTGACGATGGCCGCCTCTTCTTGTCCGTTGGTGTGCCTTTGATTCGGCCCCGTATGCTAATGCTACATAGAGCATTATGTGTGTGTGTGTGTGTGTGTTTCGTTCTTCTTTAGGTGGCATCAGTACCGATGTGGGGAAGACGTGGATATCGCAAGATATGGGGAGGGACTTGGGTGAGTAGTCTGAACGAAAAGAAGGGCATTTGAGAGCTATCGTTTTGCAAGGAAGCGAGAAAGGCAAGAGGCTACGGGGAGGTGGTGGTGGTGTCGCTGCGCGGCCGGCACCACCACCTCCCCATCGCTTAAACCGCATGGCGCACCACACACTGTCAAACTCTGGGCAGCACTACGGAAGGAACTTCCGGATCGGGAAGACGGGAATGATGGTGCGGTCAAACACCTCGTTCACAATCTCCCCGTAGGCCAAGATGAGGCTGAGAGCGCCGGTGACGCAGCCCACGTACCCGGCCGCGTGCTTGACGCTCTCCTCGTGGGCCATGTAGCCAATGCAGAGCAGCAGGAACCACAGGAACTGGGAGAAGGTGAGGCAGATGATGGCCAAGTTCATGAAGAAGGTGCAACAGAAGAGAGCAAACATGACGATGGCCCACAACAGGTAGTAGACGCCCAAGAAGTACTCTGTGGGCGGCGACACAATGGGGCTGCCGCCCGGCGTCGTGTTGTTGGGCAGTGCAAAGATGCCCACCAAGCTGAGCCAGAACGCGCCATTGAGGACGAACAGGCAGTACTCAAAGGTGTTTCCTCTGGCGTAGGAGAGGCAGCCACCAACGATTTGGATGCCACCACCAAAGACGACCATCATGCCCTCAGCCACCGCAAACAGCTCCCAGTGCCCTGTCAAGTGCAGCGAATAAAGGATGAAGGTCATGCCCATACCCCACAGACCAATCGGGCCAGAGTTGGCGAGCGACATGATGCTCCTCTCCGCCCTGCTCTTACGGTCGGCAGCGGCCACCGTGAGAGCGGCGGCCTGGCTCACCAGCTCCAGACGTTGCTGGCGCCGCGCACGCCGTTCTGCCTTGTACCCTGACCGCGCCGCACCTGGTGGCGGCTCGATCCGCGTTTCGCGTCCCTCTTCGCTAGAGAACGATGCGACGTCCTCCGCCGCGCGTGCATTCTTCTGCGGGGCTGTCTGCTCCATGGCCCTTCAGGTAGGGGGGCGTCAGCGCAAAAGCGAAAGAGGATCGGCAAAAGGAGGTGGACGGCTTTGGCGGGTGAGAGCAATCCCTGTGCCAGCAACGTCCGGCTAACACACTGTGCTGGCAGGGGAGAGTCCGAACACACAAACGAGAAGAAGGGAAGATAAAAGGGGGGGAGGGGGAGGGGAGGGGGGAGTTACGAGGGAATCAATAAAGGGAGAGAGCTATGGGGAAACGTTATGGGGGGAGGGGGGAGAACGTAGAAGACACAACGCAAAGGGGCAGTAGACACGAAAGTGCACTCCTCGTAGGTTGCAAGATCTTCGCTGGCCGCTTCAACGCTAGACTTCCCAAAGGTCGGAGAAGTACGGTACAGGGAGGATAGGAGACAGAGAGAGGGTGAGAGGGAGGTGTTCTCGGAAACACGCGCATACCGCCGAAAGGGCAAGTTCTCGTGTCTGACATGTACGGAGGGTGTGATACAAGCGGGTTGCTGTCGAATGGGGAAGGATAGAGAGAGGCACAACAGGGAGGAGGGAGTGGGGGTCTCTCCTTTTATGCCATGCGCACGACGAAGATGCACCCGGCCAAGGCGAACGGATCGGTGGTGCCCTCGTTGTCGGCTTCGCTGGCACTGGGAAAGCCGCTGTCGAGGCAGCCGGGCGGGATGGGCAGCTGCTCCACCTGCCACGTGGTGTGGATGGCAAGAACCTCCGTCAACGCGGTGTAGATGACGATGTTGCTAGCTTTGGTGAGGCTGCGCGGCGTGTACAGCAGCCACCATTCCATTGAGAACGTGTCGCTGGCAGCGGCCGCGGCTGGCGTCCTTCGCCGAGGCAGCGGAAACGCGCGGCAGAGGTCCTCCACTGTCGCCATCAGCAACGGCACAGCCTCGACGTCGTAGATGACGTCGGCGGATACCACCAGCAGCCTGTCGGCCTTGGCAACCTCGTCGACAAGCGCAGGGTCCCCATCGGATCCCCACAACAACCGTGCCGCTCGCGCACTGATGGGCTGCGTCTCGCCACCGCCATCGCACTGCTCCTGCAGATTGCGCGCGCAGAGGGCAACGCACTCCTCGTTGCCATCGGTAGCGACCATATCCACCAACACACCCGGTGAGGGGTGTAAACGGCAATGAGCCGACCGGAGAAGCTTGTGAAGCGCGACAGCGAGGACGCCAGAGCCGCAGCCCAGCTCCAGCACCAGTAGGCGGTGGGCGGCCCCATCGTTGCTAGCGGATGAGAAATGCAGTGCCGCGTCGAGGCGACAGGGCTCTCGCAGCAGCAGCCACTCCAACAACGCCAGCGCGCCGGCCCACACAATCAGACCAGTTTCGTCACGGCCGTCGAGCAGAGCAACGGCATCTGTTGGCGGCAGCACCTTGAAGGAGCGGATGTCGAAGGAGAAGTCCCTGTCTGCGCCAGTGAGGGTGTAGCGCGTGAGGCTGTAAAATGCCTCGCCTTCTCGCCGCTGCGCTTCATCAGCCGGGTACGTCACCTCAAAGGGCATCGTCGGCGAGAGAACCGCCGCTGCACTATGGAAGGGAAGGAGAGGAAAGGATAGGGGTGCAGATGCGACTAGTCATGCAAAGGGAGGCTGCGCGTTGGCATCCGGAAAGGTGCCCGCGTCGTGTTCGCGAGGGACACAGCAGGGACCACTCCTCACCTCCTCCTCCGGCGTCTCACGCACCCGCATCGGTGGACCCGTTGTCTGGCACGGAGATGTCACTCTTCTCTCCCTTTCTCTGTCTGTGTTCTTCTTGGGGGGGGGGGGGTGATCGCTGTGTTCATCCCTCCCTCGCCTCTTTGCTTGGGGTGCTGCTGTGGTGATGCGCTCAGGCGAATCCTACACACACACACGTGCGGGAAAGGGACGAGGAGAAAGAGGGCAAAGGCACAGGAAAAGGATCTACGACATCGCACAATGGTACAGCGCGAGCGCCGCGAGTAGAGGAAGAAGGAGAGGGCTCGCAGTGCGGGGGGTACGAAAGATAGAGAGAGAGAGATAGAAAGAGATATCTAGTAAGTACTGTAGTAGGCGGGCGGGTGTTTCTTGAACCGAGCGGGGAACGCGACGCCAGCCGCGGAGGTGTCGGTGCCGTGGCCTGGCTCCCGTGGCTCAGCAGCGCGGCTGCTGCGCAGTGGTGATTCACGACGAGAGGTACCTGTGGAGCGCTCTGCATAGCGACCCGACCACGACTGATGGCGCGATTCGGCCTTGCGCTGGCGCAGAGGGCTTGCCAGCCGCACATCAATGCAACTGCGTGCACTACCAAGGTCGCCGCTCGTGTTGGCGTTAGCGGTGTGGCTCAGGTCCGCCAAGGGCAGCCGGAGGATGGGGGTCGCTGTCGCCTCCGCCAGCTGCCGCCGCTCTGCCGAGGCGCGCTGGGCCTTGGACAGCGCTTCCCCCCGCAGGCTTTGCGAGAAGTCTACCGAGCACGGACTGCTCGCGCGCCGCGCCGCACTAAGGCGCAGCCGCGCCACCCCTTCCACATAGCCTGGCGGGACGTGCGAGGACGGCCCGGGAGCCGGTCGCACCTCGACCCGCGGTGTTTCTGGGGCCTCGGCCAGCCGGTCGTGGCGCGCCTCCTCGCCCAGCAGCCGCGCCAGGGAGGACCGCGTCGCCTTCTTGTAGCAGTCCCGCCGCCCCGCCCGCTCCTTCGCCAAGCGCTCGCTGTGGTACGGCGTCACCACGGGCCTGAATGTGCACTCCGCCGCCTCCTCCTGCGGCGCCGCGGGAGCGGGGCAGCCCACGCCGTGGCACACCAGCGCACCGCCAACGTCCGGTGGCGGCGCCGCGGCCGGAGCCGAGGAGGCCTTTGTGGCATTCGCGTAGAGGCGAACAAAGACGTCGCCAGTCGCTGATCCCTTTGGATCGCCGCGTTTGGCGGCGCGCAGACGCCGGTCCTCCACAGCCGCTGGCGTAGGAGAGGACCGGCGCGGCGGCGATGATGATGATGACGGTCGAGAGCCCGATCCTCGCAGGGACCTCATGACGGGGCTCGGCGTGCGCTTCCGACGGCTTGACTCGGTTGGCACGTTGTACCTCTTGAACGCGGCTGCCCATGCTGGAGCTGGATCCTCATGGAAACGCGTGTTGCGACGCTGCGCTGGGGCGGTCGGGGAGGGTCGCGCCGCGGAGACACGCTGTGCGTGGCTGCCACAGAGTCCCTCTCTCTTGCCGTTTCTATCGGTTCTCGGCTGCTGTCGCGGCTCTCGACCGCACTCGGAGGAAGAGGACGAGGACGAGGAAACAGAGGTGGATCTGGGGCTGTCGACGCCGCCGTCGGCGTTCTGCCACGCCTTCGCGATCGCCTTGCCAGTCGTGCTATCCGTGTCAGTGGTCTGCACGGCAACGTCCGACTTCTCCCCCACGGCGCTGCTGATGTTAGCGCCACCCTCGCTGTTGATTTGGGGCACTGCCGGTGGGGGTGGGGGTGGGGGGAGACGGGGTACGCCGCCCTCCTTGCCGTCTGGCAGCGGGTACGGCGCAGCGAGGCAGTAGGCGCGAATCACCTCAGCCACACGCTCCATGTCCGTGACTTCGGAGACGCCAACCCCTCTCACCACGTCATACCAGCAGTCCTCCACATCCTCCTGACGCCAACCCAAGGGGCGTGTCATGGCCACGAACTCGGTGTAGTTGATGGAGCCGCCATAGCCACCCTGTTCCCGCGCTCGCGTTAGCAGAGCCCGCAGCCAGCCCGTGTCCCCGCCTGGGGCTTCCTCGGCAACGCTAGGAGGGGTGTCGTTGGGCGACAGCGGACTACATATCGGGGTCACGGGCGAAGGCGGGGAGCCGCCGTCTGACATTATTTCTAAACGGAAGAAGAGAGGGAGAGAGAGACGCCACGTTTCACCTTCGCCGCCACATCGGAACACTGTCACGTCGTGCACAGGGATGGGGGGATATCGGAAAGGAAATGTGACGTGCTTGTCAAGGCCTGAGTGTCGCCTTTTGCGCGTGCCTGCTGCCCGCATTCGCTTCACCTTGTTGTTGTTGGTGCAATAGGTGATAGAGCAGTCATAATGGCAACGGTGTGGGGCATGGAAGTTGACGTCATTGTCACTGTCAAACATCAACCTCATTAAAGAGAAGGAAAGAAGAGTGCTGAGAAAGGCACCCGGCGGAACAGTAAAGAAGGAGAACAGCATAAGCAATGGATACCACCAGCAAGGCGTGGGTGGGTAAGCGGCCTTGACCATGGGTGGTAGACACCCCCTCCCGGCGACTACCCTCCGTGTCGCCAGCTGCTAGCTGCTGCTCGTCCCTCCCTCCCTGCGAGATGCTGTGGCTGTCGACGTGTGGCTGGCTGCGTGTCTGCGTGTCTGCATGTGTGTGTGAGAGAGAGAGAAAGAAATAGCGAGAAGAAGAGGAAGAGAGAAACGTGCTCGGAGTTGTCTTGGCCCCCCGTCCCCCCGTCACGAGTCCTGGGGAATCCGCATGCGCTGCAGATAGTACTTGCGAAACAACTGGTAGACCAGCGCAACAATTCTGGACTCTTCAACCATACGAAGACACAACGCCCAGTCCATGTCGACACCCAGCCTCGTGCGGTCCGCGAGCACGCGTGCCTTGAAGAGATAGTAGTCCCACGGTACCTCCGCGGCGAACTCCTCCATCTCTCCGGGCCGCTCCATGTACGGGCGTAGCCACTCCGTCAGCTCGTCAAAGGACTCCTCGCGGAAGGAGCTGCCAGCGGTGACGCGGCACTTGGGGCTGAGACGCTCCTCGCAGCCCGCGTCGAAGTCCTCAAGGAGCGTCTGGAGGTTGGTGGCGTCCTCGTCGCTGAGGAAGCCCGCAATGCGCTCGCACTCCGTCTGCACCGCAGACACGAGCTCTGGGTGAATGAAAGCTGGCAGCGCCACCTTCGCGGCCTGCAGTGCAGAGAGGTGCATGCCCTTCTCGCCATCGCCGCCGCCGCCGTGCTCGTCGTCGCTGCCGTCGCCGCTGCCGTCGGCGCGGTAGTTGTCGTAGCTGTTGTTGACGCCGCTGCTGCCACCGTCGTCCGTGTGGCGCGTGGTGCTGCTGGCCGTGGAGGGGTTGAGCGGGACCTGGAGGTCGTGGCCGGACGGCGCTGGGCGGGTGCATGCGTGCGGTGCCTGCCGTCGCCGCCGCCGCCGCTGCTCGTCGTCGTCTGAGTCGCTTCGGTTGTGGAGCAGCTCCGGTGCGGAGGACACCACCTTGCGAATTGTCCGAAGGAGGCCCGGGGTCATGGGCAGCTCCGCCACAGTGACCATGGGGCACGGCGGCCGAGTGGAGAACTGCCAACCAACGTCAAAGGTGCTGCACTTGCCCGGGGGCACGTAGCTGCCGAACAGGAGGGCGTCAGCGTCGTGGGTAATCCCGGCGACGGGGACGTGTATGCCGAGCGGGCTGCCCCAGCACGCGATGCAGCGCTCGATGAAGTCGTCCTTGGTGCAGCGACGGTCCTCGACAGCGGCACTCACCCCGCGGCGCTCGTCCCGTCCCGCTCTGAGCACCCGTTGCTGCGAGTCTGCCGGCGCACGGCCCGTGGAGCTGGCGGACCTGAGGCCGCCGTTGCTGAGGGCGTTGTTGTTGTTGTTGTTGCTAATGCCAAAGCTACCGGAGAAGCCGCTGCTGTCGGCGTAGCCCATTGTCGACAGCCACGTAGCGCTGCCTGGCGGGTTGCCGTGGAGCGGAGTGGAGGGCACTGACGGGGACATGTTGCGTGCGTTGCGCTTCACGACTTCGCTGTAGACTTGCCACGCGTAGGCCACCTTCATGGCGAAGGAGCAGGCACTGGCCGTGAGCAGGACGTGCAGGGAGTCGCGCGAAGTGAGAAAGCGCTCGAGGTTGTAGTGCTGCTGCCACCGCTGATGCACGGCGCGCAGCGACTCCTTGCGGGAATCGGGCGGGAAGAGGTGTGGGTACAATGGTGAGCGCGCCAGCAGGTAGGACGGGCACGCCGTCTGCAGCAGCGACAGGCCCTGCGTATCGACCTTGTCCTGGATTATCTGGATGAGCACGGAGCGGCTCAGGTTGTTGTGGCCTTTGCCGTCCTCTTGGTAGACATACGTCACGCACGGCCGAGCCGCGCTGTCGCGCTTCTGGCGCAGCGCGTAGGTGTGCCAAATAGGGACAATGGTGTCGTGGGTGCCGTGGTGCAGCACCACGGGGCACCGGACGTCGGCGATGAGGTCCACCGTGCGGAACCAGTTGTAGCCAAGGATGTTGGCCAGTGTCACGGCGTTTTGCGAGAACTCCTGGATGCACTCGCTGAGGGCGGTGAAGGGGCACTGCAGGATGAGCAGCGATGGCGTCTCCGCGGCCGACAGCCCTGCGCACAGCTTGGCCGCGGTGGCGGCACCGATGGAGCGGCCGCAGAGGATGATGCGGTTTGCGGGGGTAGAGAGGTAGCGCCGTGCGAAGCAGTACGCCGACGCCATGTCGTCGTTCATGCTGGGCTCTGTGATGTCGCGATGGGTGAGGCCGTAGCCGCTGTACTCAAAGGCGAGCACATCCACCGGGGTGTGCTTGCTCAGGTGGCGCATCTCATCGTACAGCATGCCAATGTCCACCGCATTGGGGTGCGCGTAGATCAGCAAGTGGGTAGAGGCGTGGTGGCGAAACAGGTAGCCATTCGTGAAGAGGCCGTTCTCCGCGAGCGTCCTGCGCTCCACGCAAGGGATGTGGAGGAGAGAGTCGGGATGCGTTGACGCGCTGAAGGTCTCTGGCTTTGGCCGCGGGAAGACGATCGACTTCACCAGCGTATCCAGCCGACTAGTCATCCCCTAATCCTTGAGGTGGTAAAGAAGGAATGGGATAGAGTGGGGGAATAGGGTGGGAGGGCACGCACAGAGACAGAAGCATTCACATGTTCATCGTCGCCTCTCTCTCACGATTAACGTTACCCGTAGGAGTCGGACAAGCCCCACCAACACACCACCTGTCTTTCATGTTGCTTGTGGCTCTGCTGCACCTGTCGCAATGGGGTGAGGGGGGGGGGGGACGACAATCGTAAGCACGTCGCTCGTTGAACAGTGGAAAGCACACACGCGCGAGGGAGGGGAAGACGTGAGGACGCGAGAACGGATGGTGGGGCCAGTCACAGGCCCTCCCTCTTGGGGGAGGAGGGGTGTGAGTGCTGCTCACTTCCGGAGAAGTGCCGGTACGACCCCTTTCCGAAAGTCGATGCCCGTCACGGGGCACACGCGCCGGTCCTCCACGCAGCCGACATGCGCCACGACGCCGTTGGGGAACAGTAGAAAGGCTGTCTCTGGTCGGAGTCGCCTGCCGCACACCGCACAGACGTGGCCGGCGCCGTCGTCCGCGACGAGCACGCCCTTCGCCGTCTCAGCTGCCAGCGCGCACGTGAGCTGGCGCTCCTGGGTGGCGAGAAGGGCGTTCTCAAACGCTCTGCTGCGGCCGCGGAACACGCTCTGGCGCAGCGAGTTGACGAGAAAGCTTCTGATGTCGCGCACCGGCAGATCGTCAGGTAGCATGGGCAGGACCGACTGCGCATTGCCGACCTCACTGTTGCTGCCAAGGAGGTCGAGTGCCTCGCGTGTCCACGCGCTGGGCCGGTGCGTGCGGGTTTCCTCCTCGCGGCCCATCTGGAACAGCTTGCGAAAGAGGGTCAGGTAGGCCTCCTCGTCCCCGCCTTCCTGTCGGGCCGCCTCGCAGTACGCCTTCGCGTCCGACACGGAGCCGCACTCATCGAGCAGCATGTCGAGGGCCTTCCCGTGGCTGCCGAGGCGGCGGTACACAATGGCTCGCTCAGGGCAGCTCACCGCACGAATCTCAGCGTCCTCGAAGAACGCCTCGGCGGCCTCGTAGTCAATGTAGGGGGAGCTTGCCAGGACGCGGGCCAGCTGCCGCCGCCGCTCCGGCAGCGGTGTCGGGTCGCCAGGCGCGCCGCCAAACACGAGCAGCGCCAGGTTCTGCCAGTATCCGGCGTGGATGTCGGCCATGTCGCCGGCCGCGACCGACGCCGCCTCTCCTTTGCTCTCCTCCTCGCCCGGTTGGTGAAGACTGGCGGCGTGCTGCTGCAGAGCCTTCTCGCTGTCCGGGGCTCGCTCGTCTCGCTGCTCCTCGGTAAGGTGGGCGTCGCCAAGGATCATTGCCTGGAAGTCCGTCACAGCCGCCAGCGAGGACGCGCCGCCCTCCACCACCACCGGAACGCCGCTGCCGCCGCTGCCGCGGAAGCTGGCCTGGATGAGGGTGAGCGCCTCGCGAAAGTGGCGGCGGTTGGCGGCCGAGAAGAACATGCTGAGGGAGAGCTGCGTGCTGGGCAGGTGGGACAAGAAGAATGGTGCGTGCCGCGCGTACAGTTGCTTGTGGGCCGCGTTGGTGAGCGAGAGGCCTCGCAAATAGGCCAGGGCGGTGAGGATGGCCACCATCTGCGTGAGGTGTGGCTCGCGCAGGGCAGGCACCGGTGCCGTACCGGTGGCGTCGGCAGCGGCAGCGGCAGCTTCTTGAGTGCGTGAGACCAGCTTCTCCTGCGGGGTTAGCAGCTCCTGCACAACGTATCCCGAATGAACGAGGGCCTGGCAAGCGGCTCGTACCTCCTTTGGCAAAGGCTGCGCGTCGGCAACACTACTACTGTTATTGCTACTACTGCTGGGATGACCCGTTGCCGCGAGAGAGCACAGCATGCCCAGCGCACGTTCGTGGTCCTGCACGGAGCGCAGGAAGGCGGCGAGGGCCACCCATCGCTGGTGCGCTAGCAGGAAGGCAGCGCACTCCTCTGCATGGCACCAGTTGGTGTCCGCCGCCAAGTCCTGCAGCGCCTCATCTCTCTTCATCAATGCCATCAGTTTGAGCAGTGCCGTGTCGATGCAGCCGAGCAGGGCCTCGTCTGCTGCTTTGCTTGCCTGGTCCCGCAGCCGCAGCCGCTGTGCCAACAGGTAGTGCATAACGGCCGACAAGGCGGGTGGGGCCTCTGCAGCCGACGCAGCGCTCTTCGCTGTTGCCGATGTGCACTTGGCGAGGAGCGGTTCGAGGTCCCGCGGCGGTGTGTACACGGATCGCACACTGGGGGAGAGCAGCGGGTCGCCAATCATGTGCACCGCGAGAAGCGGGTGTGCGTCCCCCTCCCGCAAGCGCTGCATTGCCGGGGCAAAGTTGCCGCGCGCAAAGTCATTCGCGGCGCTCAAGGTGACGGCGAAGGACCTGACAGCGTCGGGCACCTCGTTCGGGCACAGCTGGCAGATCAGCTCGCCAACCTCGTAGTGGCCGGCAGTGGCAAACGCCCTCACCTGCTCGGCGGCGTGCGCGGCTGTCAGCACATGCACGCGGTTCGCGCCGTCGACGGCAATGATCGGGTCGCGGCGCGAGGGGTCGACAGGGGACGTCTTTGTGGGAAATGCCCGGTCGAGGTCGGTCATCCCGCGCCGGGAGAGGTGCCGGAGGTTGCCAACACACGCTGCCTGGCACAGCGCCGGTCGCGGGCGGCCTCCGCCAGACGCCACCGGTGCTGTAGGGATGGTTGTGGCGAGAGGCAGGTACACCTCCAGCGTGGTGCGCTGGCCACCCCCGCTCTGTGTCTGTCCCGCGAGCAGGTACGGGTGCGCGTAGGTGGAAAGCGCGGGCTGAGGGATGGAGGCGGCGCCGCCCGCCCACGGCACCGCGTCGTCGTCGCCGCCAATGAGGCTGCCGTCTGGCAGGGCACGGCAGAAGGCGCCATCAATGCCCACCAGCGCCTCCGGGACGGGGTCCACGGAGAGCACAAAGGCTGCCTTGGTGCTCCCCACACCGTACAGGCGCTCCAGCGGCAGGTTCGCGCCGCCGCCGCCCCCACCCGCATAAGGCGGGGAGGAAGAAGAGGACGACGGTGCCGGCAGATGCGCCATGTAGTACTCCTTGCGGAACCCGACCAGCACACCCTTGCTGGTCCACGCGAGGCACCTGCCACTCTCCGGGAGGGCCGCGCTCTCCCTGTACAGGACGAAGCCGCCACTGCCTCCTCCTCCTTGTGGTTCAACGTACTGGTACACCTGCAAGCTTCGGCGCAGGAGCACTGCGAGCAGATACACCCCTCTGTACTTTCGCGCGCTGCACAGCATCGCCTCCTTTAGCCCGCTCACGACACTCACCTGTGCAAGCAGCTCTCCCCCGCTGCTGCTCCACAGTCCACCAACAGCACTGCCCGTGCGACGAGTCAACTGGTCGACAGGCAGCCGATGCACGGCAATGGCATCGGCGGTGGCGGTGAAGAGCAGCCCTTTCTCCGGGACGCAGATGAGTGTGTGAAACGCCTGGTGGTGCTTGGCGGAGTGCAGGTGCACCAGCTGCGCATCCCACAGCCCGTCCGCTGACTGTTTCAGATCGTAGACAGCAATCTTGCCGTCTGTTGTGCCGACAAGCAGCACGTTGCTGCCACACGTGGCAACGCACCCCACCGTGAAGTCGAGAGGCTGTGTCACGAGGCCGTCCCGGAAGACATTGACGTTCAATGATGACATGATGCAGACCACCCTACTTGCGTTCTCTTCTACGGGCTTTACCTATTCCAACTGACGAGGGGGGAATGCCGTCCACAGTCGATACCGCAGCGGCGAACGTATTCTTTTCAGAGAAGGGAGGAGGGAAGAACAAATGGGTGCAGCAGCAGTAGTAGCGAGACTTCCGGCATGTTTCTCATCTACACATACCGATCCCTTCTTCCTTTTCTGGTTATGACGAGGTAATGGGGCTCCCCTCCCCTCTCCCTCCCACGCGTCGCATTGACTGTACGATATTCCCTTTTCTTCCTTTCCCTTCGTATGGGTGGGAGGGAAAGTGGCAGCGGAGGAGCCGAGCCGTCACACGGACCACTGCTCAGACACGGGGTTCGTGTCGTCCACAACGTGCAGCTCTCTACCGGTGAACACAATGGTGACGGCGGGGTACGGCACGACGCCACCACCGCCCACCTTACGGAGGTGCTGCTGCGTCATGGGCCCCGTCACCCTCGTGGAGCGCAGGGCGAGCTTCCCGTAGGTCTCGCGGGTTAGCGTGGAGTAGCGCTCCAGAAACAGGCTGAACTCCTCCACGCAGCCCCGCATCGCCGCATTGTGGCGCTCGCTGGCCTCCACGGACAAGAGATGCGGCAGAGACTTGAGGATGCAGGAGCAGCACTCGCGGTGGGTGAGGGGGATGCCCAGTCCAATGTTCACAACGTCAACACGGTCAATCGCCAAGGTGACGCGCCGCTGCATGTGTGTGCCTTTCGTAGCCACCAGAGACGCCGCTGAGGTGCGTTCCTCTCGCGTACCGCTAGTTAACGGTGCGGCGGTGGCATTGTGGCGCTCCCCTTTGCCTTCCTCCAAGGTGATGGCGGCGGCGGCGTGGTGGTAGCTGACACAGCAGGTGATGTAGCCGAGGGAGTCGCGCAGGTGCAGAGCATCGACACACCTCTCCAGCACCTTGTAGACCAGCGCTCCACCGTCCTCGAACAGAACGCCGTCTGTCGGGTCAGCAGCGGTATCCATCTCCTCTCCTGCATCGTCGTCGTCGGGGATGGTGGAGAGGGTGGGGAGGATCTTCTCGGCGGCGCGGTGGTACAGGAGCTGCTGCACGTCGTCGGGGTGTGCGGTGAAGGGTAGAGTGACCTCCAAGAAGTGGTACCCCCGCTGCACCGCCACCGCCCCGCCGCCGTCTCGCTGCCCGCGCGACGGCATCGACACCAGCGGCAGAGGCGCCACGCACTGCATGATGACGGGCGCCGTCACAGCCATCTCATTCACCAGCAACAACGACGTGTCCATCTCCACAAACGACACCTCTGCGTCCA
The DNA here is from genome assembly GCA_030849825.1 of Herpetomonas tarakana. NCBI lineage: Eukaryota > Euglenozoa > Kinetoplastea > Trypanosomatida > Trypanosomatidae > Herpetomonas > Herpetomonas tarakana. Next base: position 18,499 of record JASAOB010002666.1, on the reverse strand, counting down.
GCGTGATGGTCTGCACCCGCACCTTGGCCGCGTAGCCCTCCACCGTGGGCGAGCCGCCGTCGTCGCCGCCGTCACGTCGCCCCGCCGGCGGGGAGGGGGGGTCCTGCAGATCGTGAAACTCAGGTGGCCAACTGTGCAGTTGAGAGCCAAACGGCAGCATCACAGTGGGTGGTCCCTCCTTCAACTTCTCGTACAGGAACAGCAGCAGCCACGGAGAGGCCATGAGGCTTGCCGTGTTCCCGTACACGCAGCTGAGCTCCACGTCGATGAGCGGGGCGGTGGCGATGGGGGCGGTGGTGACGTAGGCCCAGTAGTTGCGGCCCAGCACCGAGTACCGCGTTGTCGCCTCCAGCTCGTTCAATGCCTCGATTTTGAGCATATCCACCCCAGAAGGGACGTCGCTGTCCGGCGCGCAGACCGTGCGCAGGACCTTCAGCAGCTCCCTCAGGGTGACGGCGCTGGTGATGTACCTTTGTGCCTCGCCGCCGAACCCCGTGGACTCCCCCGGATCGATCTTCTCCAGCAGCTCAAGAAAGCTGCCAACCAGCTCGTTTGGCATCTTGCCCACCTCGAACAGCGTGACCGCGTGCTGCTTGAAGACGGGGTCGCGGCTGAGATTCGTCATCATCAGAAACCCTGTCAGCGTTGCATCGTACAGAAGGGCAATGCGCTTCTGCGGAGGCAGCTGCTGCTGCTGCTGCTGCCCGCCGTCGCCCTTGGCCTTCGCGGGAGGGAAGTGCGAGCCCACCCCCGCGATCCCATCGGTCCCCTCCTGCGCCGCTCGCGTCGTCGGGTGGAGCGCAGGACAACCACTCGTGGCCGCGTCAACACTGGGGAGCGAGGTGTCCATGTCTGCCGCACCGGTGCGCCGAGGTTCGGAGCCCATTCGGCGCTCCGCCGGGCTGGCTCCTTGGCCCAGCGAGCCCTGCGACTCCGCCTCCAGAGCGAGTAACGGCGCTACAATGGACTGCCAGGACACATGGACAGCTGCAGGGCACTGGGCGATTGCTGTGGGCACCTGTACCGCCTTTCTCCGCGCGAGCCCAAGGCGGATCAGGGCGTGCACGGCGGCACACACCTCCTCCTCCGGCACCATTAGCAGCTGCGCGAGAAGCTGCAGCGGCGTGCGGTCGTCCAGGGTGGAGAGGACGCGATACAGCAGCAGCTCCATAGGCTCCTCCGAGGTGCGGTTCATCACAAAGTTGCCCAGTGGCGGGATGACAACAAGGTCCTCGGGGCTGACGGTGAAGTCGGCACAGATGAGTGCCTTGCGGTAGAGTCGGTGCACCGACTCATATGGTGCCTGGCAGGCGTACACGACGTCGCTGGCAAATACCTGCGGGTCCAGCTCCAGCGCGTCGAGGAGCTGCGGGTCCGTGACGCTTGCCTTTGCGAACGGGGTGGTGAAGGAGAAGCTGCCCTTGCTAAGTGTCGGGGAGAGCCCGGGCACGCCATCGCTGCCCTTCGTGACGAGCAGGCGAAACAGCGCCGCGTCCTCGGGGTGGCTGCGGCACAGCTTGTTCACCCTCTCCATCTGCTGCGCCTGCTGCGACGGCGGCTCCACCACGGGCACGAGGGACCAGAACGGGTCGAGCGTGACGGTGGGCAACAGCTCACCCGGCAGGTGCTCCGGGACGTAGCTCCGGTTCACGTGCCAGCGCAGCTTGCTTCGCACCTCCTTTGTGATGTTGAGGTACTGGTTGCGGCCGATGCCCAGCAAGTTCAGCACGTCGTTGGCGGTGAAGTTGGGGAGGCGGTCGTAACTCCGTTCCGCCTTGAGCAGCTCCGCCACCATGCGGACGTAGTAGGAGAGCGGTGTCTCGCGGGTGTAGAACAGCACCTGCTTCTGGAGGGCGTACGGGTACAGCTGGAGCTGCTCGCCGCCGTACTGGACCATCGTCTCGTAGTAGCTGGCCTCTGAGATGGTCGCCTTCACGAAGTCGGGGAGGCGGTGGTACGGGAACCAGCGCAGGATACAATATTTCACCGTGTACGCGTAGTACTCCTGCTGGCTCAGCCGCTGCTGCAGCGACGCGCTCAGCAAGTTGTACGGGAAGCGGCCATCGAGCGCCTGCTGGAGATCCGCAGGGTCCACCGGCGCTGCGTTCATGCGACCCGTTTATACGGCAGTGTGTCCCTCCGTGGCGATGGGCGGTGCCGAAAAAGGCGGAGAGAGGATGAGGGGGGAGGGTTCCAACCTCCAGCAACAACAGCGACAGGATCTACGTGGTTGGGTGGATGTGCTGAGAGTGGTAGCTGCTTGCACGGGATAGACACCCCCCTCGTGATGGGCACCAACGAGGCAGCGAACAGGGGGAAAGACGAAAGCACTCGAGAGAGGGGGAGGAGTAAGTTGCAGATACTCTACATTGCAAGAGCCGGATCCACACACACACACACACACATACACCTCCTTCTCCATTGCCCTCTCTCTATTGGTTCGTCGTTGCATCTGCAGCGACTTCTTGTCACGTTCTATGGCGAGTGGTCGAGAGGTCTATTATATGGGCGACTGCTTGTTTCTCCGTTCATCCATCGAGGTCATCCTCCACGGCGTGGACGATGGCGGCGAGGTCGACCCACTGCCCAAGAGCCGCCACCTCTGCAGGTTCTGGTGGGCGGTCGTGCTCCCACTGCGTGAAATGTGTGGCGGAGGCCACACGGGTGACATCGTCGGCGCAGATGACGCCGCTGCTGTGTGGTGGGTATGGGAACCCCGACGCCTGGCCTTGCCCCGCCCCGCTCCGGCGGCCCGCAAGCCCGTCGGGCGGCTCAGATGCGGCAAAGTCGACTAACGCGATGTGGTAGCCAGCGGGCACAGGGACCTCGACGCCGACCAGCGTCCGCCCGCGGAAGCGGTTGTGCCGGAGCTCCGTCCCGTCCTCTGTGACCGTCCTGGTGGTGTGCCGGGTGAAGTTCTCCTGAATGTCTGTGGTGCCATGAAAGTTGGTGCGGAATGGCAGGGACTGGAAGGTGGCCTCCGCTGACGGGGAGGGCGATGTCTGCGCCATGACGGTGGGGAGAGGGGAGAATGGGATCACACCCTCGTGATCGCGGTCGCAGCGAGAGTGGGCGAGGAGGGACTAATCTAGCGGAGGAGGAGCGAATGTAGGGGGCGGGGTGAGAGTGAAGCAAAGAAGGGGACAGAGAGAGAGAGAGTCCCGTGGACATGGGCAGTGTGCTGTGTCAACTTCCCCCCCCCCCCCCCGACGCCTCGACAGGCCCACCTCCTTCTCGTTTTCCTTCGTTACGTGTCATAGTGCTTTGGCGTACTTTACAGGAGAGCCGCACTGTCGTTCATGAAGCCCCCTTTTTCCTCCTTTCTTGGCGCTGCCGCAGAAACAGTGAAGCCGACAATAGAACAGGGGAGTGTACCACCTCTGTTGGATTGCCCCACCACATACACACACCACCACCACCATCACCGCATTTTACTGCTACGCCTGCGTGTCGAGCTCGGCCACGTCATAGACAAGTGCGATCTTGACAAGGTGCGGGTAGAGCGCGGCCTTGCAGGTGGCCGCCACCTTGGCGTCGTCCTCGCCGTCTATACACTGAAGTGCATTGCGCACCTTCATCTGCTTCACCGGCAGAGCGCCGGCAACGACGCACTCCCACATCAGCAACTCACCCAAGCAGCTGTCGAGGCACTCGGGAGCCATGCCGAGGACGGCGTACAGGAAGCTCAGCAGGTTCCGCAGCTCGTGCTGCAAGTAGTGAAATGGAAAGAAGTGCCTGTCCAGTTCCGCCTGGAGGTCCCTCACCGCCTTCACATGGGCCGACCCGATGGCGTCAACGGGGAGGGCACGGACCTCGTTGCACCGTGTCTGCACCCTCACATGGTACCGTGCCGTGAGCTCGTCCGCGGAGGTGGCAGCCGGCAGTGCCATCTGGATCGCGCGCTCAAATGGGTCGCTGTCGCTGACGGTGCAGCGTGGGCAGCGGCACGTGAAGTAGAAGTGCTCGCTGAGGCGGTTCTGGCGCAGCTTGCACGGCCAGTAGAGCTGGGGCATGTAGCTGATGCACAGGTCCTCGCCGGCAGCGATGGCCCGCGTCGTGACGATGCCGTGCCGGCTGCTGTCAATCGCACAGTTTGGCGCGCAGGAGTGGTTGAAGTAGGACGTCAGGCACTGCGCGCCGCAGTACAGCGCCTGCCCGACCCCCATCCCCGAGCCGCTCTCAGCGATCTCGAGGGAGTTGCACCGCACAATGCCCAGCACCTCGGTGATGAAGTCCTTTGAGAGGGAGGGGGTATCGCTGTACAAATCGTGCAGCAGCGGCGCGGTGGGGCTGAGGTTGACGGCGACCTCGCGGCCATGCGACTCCAGCTGCGTCAACTGATCCCACCCGGGGCGGTGGGCCTGGTAGGCCGCCAGCGTCGTGATAACATGCTGGGCAAGCTCCCAAAACTCCTCGGGGACGTCGACGCCTCTGGCCTCGCACATGGTCATCATCTCCCGCAGCTTCCTCAGCTTTGCACACTCGTAGGCATCATGCTGCGGCACTCGGTGTGCCGCCTCGCACGCCGCAGAGCAGTAGAACGTCACACCACACACCGTGCAGTGCGGAAGGGCCGTCCGCGAGGAGGACGTCGTCGACGCAGCGGCGGCACCCAAACTACGGCCGCAGCCGGCGCACAGCCCCGCGCCGCCCGTCTCCTCGTAGGACGCGACAGAAAATGGAGCGCTCATGTCGCTCACTTTGGTGAAGGCGGGTAGATCCTTCATGGCCACCACGCCGTTCCCACCACACTTGCCACCGCGCACCTCGGCGAGCGGAGCGCCGTCCTCCTCGGTCGCCTTGTCGGCTTGCCACCGTCGCTGCTGCTGCTGTTGCTGCTCTCTCTCGGTGAGCAGGCGGTCGAGCACCTGGGTGATGTAAGGCCGCGCGGCCTCCTCCATCGCGGGAAGCAGGTAGATGGCCCGGGCGAGAAACAACAGCGGCGTTGTCGCCGGAGACGGCAACAGCGAGCGGTCCTCGCAGATGCTCCTGCCAATGAAAGCGTTGGCCTTGGCAAAGATGGGATTGAGCTGAAGCGCTCGTTGGCCAAGGTCAACGCAGGCCCTGTACTGTGCAAGCTTGTAGAGGCACGTCATGGCGTTCCCCGCGCACTTGGTGTACTCCTCCAGGCTGCAACCCTCATCCCGCTGCCCGCTGTCGCTGTCGCTGCCGCGGTTTGCCAAGGACTGCTCGTACAGCTTCATCGCCTGCTCATACAACTCGGCGGCCTTTGCAGGGTCAGTCCCAAAGTTGGCATTTCCCTCGAGCCGCAAGGCCTCCATTAATACACTCTGCGAAGGCGAGGAATGCAATAGGAAGAAGAGCTCCTTGGAAGGAAGGAAGATAACGGAATGGAGTAGAGTGCCTGCGTGTGCCTGTGTGTGTGTGTATAGACGGCTGGATGGCTGGATGGTGCCGCTGTAGGGGGAGCACGAGGAAGGCAGGCAATGACGAGTTGGCTGGGTTGCCGCCACAGGACCACGCACTTGCCGTAGCCGCCATACATGTTTATACCATACATCATCCGGCTCCCTCTCCACCCTTCTGTCTCTGTCTGTCTGCTGCTGTTCGGGTACGTGTATGGGAAGAGGGAGAGGTGGCGGGCCCTCCTCTCTCCCTCGTCGTGCTGCTCTCAACATCATCCCCCATCTATTCCTCCATTTCGGCTGCGCTGCGTTCGCGCTTTCGCTGTCCCACGCCGCCACTGCTGCGCGGTGGGCTCTCGCTGTGCCGGCGGCTGCGTCGGAGGGCGAGGAGAAGGTCCGGCCCCAGCACGTCGTGCATCATCGCCGAGCGTCCCTTGTGGAACAGTATTCCCTCGATTAGGCGCTCGTCTCTCTCCAGAGGGCCACGGCGGTAGATGTGGGCATGGATGGTGTCCACCTCCAGGCATGCGTCACTGCTCGCGGCGGCGGTGCGGCCGTGCGAGGCCGTGGCAGCGCGGAACGGGGACCGCTGAATGGAGACGGGGGGCAGGTCCCAGTCTGGCCCTCCGCCACGCGAGGACCACTCCCTGAGGCCCTCATCCATCTCCTCCATCGCGAACAGGCACCCAAAGTGCACCACGTCGAAGGCGGCGCGTGGGTCGGTGTTCATCAGCACGGACATAAAGTCCTGCGCGACGAGGCGCGGCGCACACTCCTCAAACGCCACCAGGGGGAGGTCCTCTGGTGGGGGGAGCAGGGAAGCGAGCTCCTCTTCACTCCCGAAGGCCACCTGATGCAGGATGCTATCCTCCGTATCTGTGTTTCTCGCTGCGCTCCCTGCGAGGTCGGGGGTGTCACTGCGTCCTCCATCGTCCGCGAGCCCTTTGCTGGGGGAGTCGGTGGGCCTATCCCCCGCCACCCCCTCAGTGTCGCTGTGGCGACTCATGACAGTCAGATCTATGCTATAAGCGGCGACAAGACGACGCCGACTCGTGCTGTTGTTGTTGTTGTTGTAGAGAACGAGAACGAGAAGCAGAAGCTGCATCTGGAGTGGAAGAAGCGCCGTGACGTGGGAGAGCGCAGCCGTGGAAGCTACGCCGAGTTCCCCCTTCCCCTCCCCAACTTCTCTCCCTCCATACACACACAGAGAGAGTGCCACACACACAGCGATTCTTTCCGGTGACGATGCAGCCATCATTAACCGTATCTTTGGATTCCGTGCGCGGAGAAGAGAAAGCGCCGTAGAGAGCCCCCCCCCCCCCCACTCACCCACATGCACACAGCCCTCCATAGGGGGATGGGGAAAGGGAGGGGGAAGAGGATGAACAGGAGGGAAGGGGGAAGAGGGAAGCGGAGGAAGTTACACGGCGTTCTCGTCGCCCTCGGCCCTCTTGCGCGATAGTGCATTCCACGCGTAGAACTCCCTCCGCCGCTGCTCCTTCACCTTCCGGATGTACTCCGCGTTCAGCATCTGCGACTGCGTCGGTGGTGGCGACCCGGGCAGCAGCATCGACAATCGCCCCGCCGTGGCGATCACAGGTGGCGGGCCACCAGCCGATGCGCCGCAGTTGGGCGGGCTGCCCACGCCACCGTACGAGCGGCGGCCCTGCGGCGTGCGCTGTAGGGGAGAGGCGGCGCAGCCTGTGTGGGGATGGTACTGCGGGCTGCCCTGGCGGTGGCTGGTGCCGACAGAGCCGCTCCTGCGGTCCTCCCCACACCCTCCGCCGCGGGGACCCGCACTGAGTTGGCCTTTCCATTCCATTGTGGGACTGGCGGGAGTGCCGCCGCCGCCGGCCCCCACCGCAGCGCTGGCAGCAACGGGAGACGCGGGCACGACTGTACTACAGGCCAGCGATGACGGAGATGTGGGCGTCATTTTTGGCCCCGCCAGCACCGCAGCCACCGCCGCCGCTGTTGTTTGTGCTGTTGCCTCCACCGCCATGAGAGACCCCTCCAAGCTGCGGAGGGAGGCACTGTGCCCTGACCCACTGCCGGCCGTCGCCGCGCCACCGCTCACCTGCCGCGCCGCGTTGAAGCTCTGCTCGCCGCTCTTCTTCTTGGGGGAGCACGGCGGCACTGACGCACCCTCGGAGCCGCGGCGGATAGCGCTGGGGGAGGACTGCGGAGCCGCCCCGAGAGTGCCGTGCGAGGAGGAGTGGTTGAAGGAATGGCTTGTGCTCTGGCAGGAGCCACTGTTGGTGCGGACATACGTTGGGGGAGGGAGCAGTGGCGCTATGGATGGGATGGTGGAAGGCGTGATGCCCAGGCTGCTGCTGCCGTTCCCACCGCCGCCGCCATCGCTGCGGTCGCGGCAAGGGAGACCAGCCGCGGATGTGGCGGCGTGTTCCGCGGCGGCGAGGTTCGGCGGCGGCTCAGTGCGGTTCTCTCTTCTCTTCTTGGGCCGCAGGGAGGCCGTCCTCTTCGCGGCCACCGCGGGCCGGCCGAGCGCGTGCCTGTCCTCGGCATCCTCCTCCGACACGTCGATGCCGTCCCGCCGGTTCTCGGAGACGGAGGTGTGGGTCAGTGTTGAGTCGCTCACGCTGCCGCCGTCCGCGCTGGAGGGGGGCGAGAGGAGGCTGAGCTTCCGCCTCTTCTCGTTTCTTCCGCTCTTGTTGCTCTCGCGACGACGGTGCGCGTGGTGGGTGCCAGACGCGGCCCTCTCCGCCGTAATGGTGGTGGTGATGTTGTCCGTAGAGTCGGTGCTCGGTGCGCGGGTGGGTTCGTGGGCGGTGGGGTGCACCCGGTTGCTGTGGGGCGGTGACGAGGTGTTGGCCGACAAGACGGGTGCCGCCGCTGCCGTCTTCGGTGTCGCGTGCTTCTTGGACTTCTTAGCGGCCATTGGCGCCGTCGATGGCTCCTGCGAGTGCCTGTTTCTTCTTCGAGGTGAAGAAGAGTTGCCTGGCCCAGCTGCGGGGACCTTCCCCTCGCGCGTCTGCGGGCGGGCACGGCTGATGAAAAGGGCGGAGACGATGGAGTCGTTGAGGTGCTGGGCTGGCGGGGTGAGGGGGTACGCGCGGGAGGGCGACAAGTGCTGCGTGCGTGGGACGGACGGCGGTGGCGTCGTGGTGGTGGTGGTGCACCGGCCTCCACCGGCCCGCGCCGTCTGTGCTTTGGGTCGTGGCGGGGAGCGCTGTTGCTGCTGTTGTTGCTGCTGCCGCTCCACTGTTGCTGTTGCCGTGGGATTGCGCTCGTGTTGAGTGCGATGCGGCTTTTCTTTAGGGATGGAAGTGGGCCCCGGGGGAGGGCTGCGCTTCGTCCGCTTGTTTGTTGACGCGGAAATGGGAAAGCACTTTGGGGAGACCCATCCACTGTTGCCCGCCATGCTGCGGCTCCCGGTGCTCTCGCTGAGGCCGCGACCGCCGCCGCCGGTGGCGGATGAGGATCCAGCCTGCGTGGTCATCCACCCCCCGTCCGTCGATCGCACGCTGTTGCCGTTGTTGCCGCCAACTTGGCCGACGGAGGTCTTGAGGATGCCCGGCAGCAGCTGCGACAGAGAGCTCAAGGGCTGCGCTTGGACCTGCATTTGGCGGGGCACAACGTACACGCCACCAACACCAACCAATCCACTGTAGACGCCGTACGCATCGCTCCCGTGAAGTACTGGGCCCCACAGTGGTTGCTGCTGCTGCACCATACCTTCAGTGGCAGCAGCCGATGGGACTCCAAAGGCAGTGGCGTACTGCTCCCCCAAGCGCGCCGAGGCCGAGGCGGGTGGCTGCGACCCTGCCAGTCGAGGGCCGGCCGCCGCGGCGGAGGGCGGGACGCCGCCGAGAGTCTGCGGCCGGTCAAAGCTCTGCGCACGTTGCATGTGGCTCGCCTCGTAGGGGCCGCCAAAGGGCATCAGGGGAGGCGTGGAAGCGCCACTGGAGTTGTGGGCGAAGCAGCTCTCCGCTGTGGTGTTGCCAGCAGACTGGAGGCGATTGGCGCGCAAAGGGTGGCGCGGGATGACGGGCGGGGGCATGGTGGTGGCTATGGATGGCACGCGGCCGTCCTCTCCAAAGAGCGCGGGGTGCGCTGTAGGTCTACTGCTGCCCCTTGTGTTGGGGGAGTAGCCTCCCCCAGAGACAGCGTACGGCTCCCCGTGGAGGGCATAATCCTCCTGCGGCTGCATGAGTAGTACAAATGCGACAAGCAAACGGCAGTCGTCCGCTACGACGCCTCTCGGTATTTGTGCACGAGTATCTCTAACACAAAGACTCTAGTTCTCTCTTCCTTTCTGTACCTAGTATATGTGTATGTCGTTTTGGGGGCGACTGGAAGGGGAAATGGCACTCAGAGGAGAAGTCAGAGCGAGGCGTAAACCAATAGAAAGAAGAGAGAGAGCCCAAGACACGGTGGTGACAGTCAGTCGAGCAGGCAGCATCTTTGGGTGAAAAAGAGTGGCAAGATGGTCCGATATACACACAGCGGCGCTATCGTTGACCACCCCCACACTTCTCCCGTGGGACCCCCTCCCCCCCCCCCCCTGACACCCCATCAGCTGTTCCTTACCTTCTCTATCTCAACGCTTTTCTTTATTAATGAGGCAGTTGCTGCCTTTACGACACTTCTGATGTGACACACACACACTGTGGGAGGCGTACCGCGTCGGCCTCCCCCCCTCCCCCTCCTCCATGGCCACCTCACCTTCATGGACAGAGACCACGCACAGCTTCCTTCCGCAGTGCAGGGCAGGGGGGGGGGGGGAGGGGGCGGATGGCTTAGCAGACATCGGGGCACCAACCCGACGTTGGTGAGTGAAGGATCTGGCATTAGACGAGAGATACGGTTAACACGTTGCATGCCAACGGCGAAACGTGGTGACGAGAGAGCGGGGGATTGAAAGACGAGACAACAACAACGAGAGAGAGGGGAGAGGAGGAGAGAGGCCGCAGCCGTCCGCCTTCCTGTCCATCATGTGCTTACCGGAGGCGGAAGTCCTGGTCGTAGTGCGCGGACACGAGCTCGCCGTCAAAGTCGACGTGGATGGAGATGTCGAGATCGCGCGGGTTACCCGGGTTTGGCTTGCAGGACAGCGTGAAGCGGGCGGTCTCGCCTCGCTTCATGATGAGAGGGTGGTACAGGTAGAGCACCGACTGCCGCCAGTGCGTCGGCGGCACCAGCGGCGAGGTGTCCAGGACCACGTGGTCATGCCCAGCGAAGAAGGGGGTGTCGAAGTGCACGGAGAGCGCGTCAACGCTGTCGCCACGTGTCGCCGTCAGGCTGAAGGAGCTCTCGAAGGACAGCTCCGGCACCGTGACTTTGTTGATCTCGAAGGAAAAGAAGCGGGCAATGTTGGTGGTAATCTGGTCCGGGTCCACCGTGTCGATGAGCGGCTCAATGTAGCTCAGGCGCTTGAAGTAGGAGTAGTCCAGGCCCTGGACGTCATCCCAGATGTCGAACTTCTGCTCCTTGTAGACGGGGTCGCTGATGCCGCTGACGTACATGTTGGCGCGGTCGGGGAGGATCTTCACGTCCTTGGTGCCCCACCGGTCGCGGGCGTAGAGAACGGTGTTCAGCATCGACTCGTACAGAAGGAAGTACCCCATCCACTCGCTGATGATAATGTCCACCTTCTCGTCGAGCTCGAGATCCTCGACCTTGCCCTGGATAATGGTGATAACGTCGCCGAAGCCGTTGTCCTTGACGATCTGCCGAGCCTGCACGGCGACGCTGCTCATGTCGACGCCAATGACTTTGCGGGCACCGGCGCGCGCGGCAAAGAGGGAGAGGATGCCGGTGCCGCAGCCCACGTCGAGGACGACCTTGTCCTTGAACATGTAGGTGTTCCTCCACATGGCATCGCGGTAGCTGGTGGTGCGGTGGTAGTCCTTGAGCATCTCCATGTGGATGCCATAGTGGCTGTAGGAATCGAAGTAGTAGTCCTTTCCCTTCAGGCTGTGGTCCTCCTCCTCATCCGCGGGATCCTGGTGCGGCGGCTGCGGCGGTGCTGGCTTGGACATCCCTCTGTGCAATGCGCTGATGCCAACGGTCGTAATATGCGTGAAGAAGGGGGGCAGAGGAGGAAGTCGGTTGGCCGTTTGTGGGAGCGCGGGTGGTTGGCTGATTGTGTGTGTGTGTGTGTGCGGTGCACGAGCGCAAGTCAGAGAGAGAAAGAAGGGGGAAGGGGAAAGGGAAGAACTCAGGTCATCGTCCATAGAGAGGAGAGGTACAGGGGACAGAAGGAGAGAGTGCACCTTCCAGCGGGATACCGCTCCCACCGATACCCCCCACGCATGCTCACTTTTGCTCCGGGCACGTCATCGCTTGCCTTGAGTGTTGGTGGAGGATACTGTACAGGGGGGGAGTTGCTGCTCCCCCACGCACAAGTCGTGGAGGAAGACGAAAGGAAGAGCAGTGAAGTGGGCTCACTGTGATTCGATGGAGGAATCGTGGTTGGTGCCGACCGCGACAGTCTCGAGTTTGCCCTCCCACCCCACCATCACTGCGTCTGCGTTGGGCAACTGCAGTGCGCCATCGGCACGCCACATCCTGACCACATCCAGCACGAACTGCGCCGCCTCTGCCACGGCCCTGTCGCCAGGGAGGGGGGTGCCCGCGCTGTCCACGGCACTCCTCCTACCTCCTTCCCACCCGCCCTCGTCCGCGGGTCTGGCGACGGCCCCAAGAAAAGCCTCTAGCATGCGGCGGAGGTAGCGGTCAAACACGGCTTGGTAGTACACTCCAGCAGAGGCGGCACCACGCCGCGTGGGTGAGGCCGCCACCACCGCGGCCAGCGCCGCCGCATGCCCCCGGTGCGCGGACAGCAACTGGGAGGCCATGTAGATGACCGCGGTGGCGCCTTCCGTGTACCGCACCCACGTCACAGGAGGAGCAGGCTGCGGTGATTCCCGCGCCTCGTGTCCTTCCTCGGATGGCTCGCCCTCGCGACGCAATGACTCAGTCCCGTCAGCGGCGCTGCGTGTGGCGTGTTGCGCCTCTTGGACTCGCTGGCGAGCGGCGAAGTGCAGCAACTCCTCGCACACGTACAGGAGCACGTACAGGTAGGCCTCCGTCTGCGGCAACGACTCCGTCATGTAGCGCAGCACCGCATCCGTGTTGGCCTTCTCCGGGTTCTCCGCCGCTCGCAGCACAAGGTCCCGAACAAAGTGCCGGAGAGCGCCGCTGCTTCTGAAGAGGTGAGGAGCGTGCGGCCCCACGACCACGGCCACCGTCGCTGGGGCGGCAGGAGAGGAGTCGTCATGGCCATTCCGTTCGTCTGTCCTCTGGCGCTTCGCCCCACACAGCCAGGTGGGGGTCCGGGTGGCGGGGCTGGCAAAGAGCTCCGCCATGTTCTCGCACAGGGTAGTGATGTCATAATCGGAGAAGCACGGCGCACGGGAGGTGTCACAAAGGTCGCTTTCCCGATATGTCTGCGCCGCAAAGAAGAGTGACGATGGTGGAGAGGAGCTGTCTGCCGCTCCGCGCTTCGGGGCCGCCTGCGCCGCTGTCGCAGTCCTAGCCTCGTCCAGTAGACGCAGGTAGAGCCGTCTGTCTGGTGTGTCCTTGTGGGAGTAGAGAAACAGATGGGTGGGGTCGGTGACGTGGCTGATGCAGAACTCGGCAAAGTTTGGGCTGGTGCGCTGCAGGTACACCGCACGCGCCACTGCCTTCTCGTTGGACATGAATGTCAAAGATGCTGAAGAAGGGAAAGGGAAGATGAAGGGGGGGAGAGGAGGAGGGGAGTCGACGCGGTATAAGACGACAAAGCACTTCCCTCGGCTTCCCCTCCGCTTGTCTCGCGGCACACAGTACGCGTCCACTTCCGGCGCCTAGTCCCTCGTGCACCGACGCATGACTATACAGCATGCTGCTTCCCTCTTGGGAAGTACTGTGTGGAGATGTGAGGGGAGGAGGGGCACAGAGGAAAGGGAAGAAACCGGCAAGGCTTTTGCACGGGATCAGGTCGCACAGCAAGAGAGAGAGAAAGGATAGAGATGTAGAGAGGTCGTGTAGTTTCCGAGGCATAGCACTGTCGGAAGTTTTGTCGCTCTTGTGCCCTCCCAGTTGTTACTACGAGAAATGTGAAAGAAGATGGCAGAGCAGAATGGGAAAGTGGCGTTGGTGGCGTTGGTGGTGGTGGGGGGCGGGGGAGGTGGGTCCGTAGAGATGGAGCTGGGGGTTCATGGTGCCATCGCCTACCTCCCCTCCCTCCACACACACACACACATCCATCTGTCCTTGCGCAAACGAACAAAGGAGCGAAACGGAATGAAAGCGAGGTGTGTGTGACCCACAGCCGGCTCACAGGGCAAACAGCATGGGGATCTGCGGCTGCTGGTGGGAGTTGCCGTTGCTGCGGTAGGGAGGGTGGGCCGTTCGCTGGTCGTGTGGCGGCTGGTGCCTGTCGCCCGCGCTGGGTCCGGGCTGCTTGCTCTCCTCCACCACCAGCGGCTTCCACGGTAGATGCAGTGCCCGTCCTTCCCCTCTCCCCCGCTCCGCGGCCAGGGCGGCCAGCCACTCTCGCTGCTGCGTGTACACATAATGGGCGATGAGGTCGCCTGTGGCGTCGTCCACGTCGAAGAACACGTTGCGGTCGAGCTTTGCCATCAGCTCGGCCGCGTTGGCGCGGTCGACGTAGAGGGAGGCGCAACCCTTGCTCCTGCCGTGCTGGTCACTGTGGCACTCGACGCGGTGCAGAGGGATGTGCGGGTGGGTGGCGTGCAGCAGCCGAATCAGCGATGGTGCACAGCTCACCTCCTTCACGGTCTGCCCAACAAACAGCTTTGCAAAGTGGCTTGGCGCGCGGCAGCGCTGGCAGCTCTCGCGCACCGCCTCGTGGCGGTAGCCGCAGCGCGGGCAGGACCAGCGGCGACTCGCGGCCAGACCCGTTGTCGGCGTCGCAAGCAGCTCCGCCTCGGCGGGGCACGCCACGTGGCCCAGCGCACATTGGTACACAATGGGGTACATCTGCTCGTACTCAGCGAAGCGCGCGGCGACGTCGATGAAGTTGTTGCTGCGTGTGCTGTAGGCCACCTCCATGACGTGCAGCTGGGACCAGATCTTGTGGTTGTGCACGCTGCCGCTGCCACTGCCGCCCTCTCCCCCACGCACCCCGAGGACGACAGAAGCCGCCAGCGAGGAGGACGAGGCTGCGTAGCCGCTGTCGGGTGGCGTAGGGGAGATGGACTGCGAGGCGGCCACAGAGGCGTGGCCGCCCTTCTTGCGATGTTGGCGGCGGTGTGGGCGGCGGCGCGACAGCACAGAGGAGCCGCCGGTGCCGTCCTCCGACTGGGACGTAGGGACCGCACCTGTGGAGCCGCCGCCGCTGTCGGTGTCGTCTTCGCTGTCGGACGTGGTGGCACCGGCCGCGGACGAGGATGAGGAGCCCACGGTGGAGGTTGGGTCGACGCGCATGGGTGTCCGCGACACGCCGTCCTTCCGTCCAGCAGCAGAGGAGGCGGCATCATTGGGCCGGTTGCCGGCCCTGCGCGCTCGGTCCAGTCGTGTGAGCGAGCCCCAGTCCAAGTCCTCCTCCTCCGCGACTTCGGCCAAGGCAGCAAACGTCGCGAGCTGCTGCAGCGCGGACGGGTCGTTGCTGGACGTGATGGTGGTGCTGACGGCGCCGAACTGCCCCCGAGGCGTTACATCGGCGAACACCGCCAGCAGCAGGGCGAGCCCCAACAGCAAGCGGTGGCGTTCCCTCGTGGTGCCCACACCGCCCTTGTCACTCGCGCGCGCAGTGCGCTGCATCGTGCGTTGACGAGGTGCCCTGCAATAATAAGAGAGACGGTCTCACGCCCCAACCAGCGGCGTGACGACGGAGTCTGCTAAGGAAATGGTTGATGCGCAGCCGCACTCTCTCTCGTTTTTTTTTTTTTTTTTTGGGGGGGGGGTCTGGCGCGCGTGTAAAGCGTAGCCGGTGATCCGGCGGAAGCTAAATGTGAGTTCCTTTAATGAAACCTGAATGACCAGCCAAAATGAGCAAATCGCACACAAACAGAAGGAAAGAGAGGTCCTTGTATCACCGGTGAGATCGGCGAGCAAGTGGCTTCCGTGCGGCAGAGGGAGGGATGGAGAGCAGGTGGGAGGGGTGGAAGGGTGGAAGGAGGAAGTACTGAGCCACAGATGCATCTTCTGTTACTCTTCCTTCGCTGGGCATCAACAAGGGGAGGGGGGCGGGGGGGACGAGGCGGATTGGGTGGTGTTGCCCTCCGCCATCTCTCCCCCTTCGACGAGCCAACACACACACTCTGTTCTTTCTCCTTTCGAATTCGGTGTGTTAGTTCTTGAGGAGGGGGAGGGGGAAGGGGGGAAGGGGGGAAGGCAGAGGGAAGCATTGGGGAGGGAGGACCTCTGTGGAGCTGAGGAAACGCAAAAAAAGGAGAGAATAAAAAGGAAGGGGGGGGGGTATCAACACGTGCGGAAGTACAACAGCAAAGGCGAAAAAGCAATAAACCAGAGGAAAAACTATCGCACACAGAAGCCGAAGACTACCTGCGCTTCGGCCTCTGCCACCGTGACATCCTCCTCTCTCTCCTTTCCTTATGGGCTCTCGGCTCTCTCGCCTGTGGAGAGAGCAGAGAGCCCCCTAAATGCTGATCCCGCCTACCGGACCTTGGTAGGTCGACGAGCCGTCGGGCCCCATGGTGACGAGCGGGGAGCCGTCCGACGCGGTCAGGTCCGTGGCCAGCGGGGTGCAGCGAGAGTCCAGCTGATTGTCGCACGGCAGCCACGTGCGCTTGGCCCGTTGCTCGCGCAGGAAGCGCTCGAAGTGGTCACCGCAGTAATCCATCCAGACACAGTTGCACTCCATCACGTCGAACGCGAGGGCGAGCTCTGGCGACAGCAACTTCCGCTTCTTGGGCTGCGGCTGCTGCTGTGACGCACTGCCATCACGAGTGGAGTGGGCAGGGGACTCCTGTCCCCCTTCATCGGTGGTGGTGGAGTTGTTGCCCGACGCTGAAGCGCGGATCCCGCCCTTGAGTGCCGTGTCGCGGCTGTCGCCGCCGACCCCGTCGTCCATAAAGTCGATCGCGCGATACTCACTGTACGCCGAGCTGGCTGCGCTGGCGCCATCGGGGCTGTTGCCAGCCGCGTTGCCGCTGACGCCACCCTGTCGCGCGCTCTCCTGGTAGAGCACGGAAGCCTTGAAGAGCGTGATGACGTGGCCGTTGCTGCACAGGGTGGCGCCGTGCGCGATGAGGCTGCGCAGCCACCATTGCGAAATGTTGCTGCGCCGCGTCTCGAGCAGGTAGCCCAGAAAACGAGTGTTGCGCAGCAGCGCCATGACGACTCTGGTGGCCACCCGCGAGACGCAGCGCAGGACATCCGCCATGAACTCAAAGGCGCTGTCGTCGTCCAGGGTGAAGAAGGCGGGCAGCACAGCCACCAGTTTGGGCATGTCAGTGATAGGGGAGAAGGGGGTCGACAGTGCGGGGATGGTGAGGGACATGTCCCGCTCCACGAGCTCCGTGTCCACGCGCGTAGCGCTCGCTGCCAGACCAGCGGTGGCAGCCCAAACAGACGTGTCGCCTCGCTGCACGAGGTACCGCAGGGCATCCGTGATGGCGATGGAGTGGGCCTCGTTGGTGAAGTCCAGATGCGTTGCGCCGGTCGGTGGCGCGTTGAGCGGCCCAGCCAAGTACGGGCGGGGCGGGCTCGCGCCAAGCAGCGTTGCTCCTCCCCCGCCGCTCGCGCTGAGCGAAGCGCTGCCAGAGTTTGCGCTGCCAGAGATGCCGAGGCCCTGAACCGATTCCGCCAACGGACGCTCTACTGCCACGGTCACCGAGCTGCCCATCGGGGAGGCGGAGCTGCCGCCGCCGCCGGTCGTTGCGCCGCCCTGTCCGCTCGCGTCGTTCTCGTTGGCTGACGAGGTGAAGTCGAAGCTGCGGTTGGGGTAGATGGCGGAGAGCGCCCACATCGCCACCTCCTGACTCTCCCGCAGGATCAGTGGACTTCCGCAGAGCGCCAGCACGTGCATGATGCTGGCGACCGTGCTGCGCGACAAGTGCAAGTGGGACTGGAAGTTCACCGTGCGCTCCTGCGGAAAGAAGGAGAGCAGGCAGCGCTGGTGCAGGGGGAGGTAGATGCTGCTGACAAAGTCGCAGAAGATCTTGCTGCAGTACGCGTTTTGGGTCATGTAGACGAGCTCCTCCAGACGCTGCGTGATGTACTCCCAGAGGAAGGAGTTCATCAAGGCGGGGGACTGGGTGACCACCATCAGCCACTCCAGGAAGAGCGTACACCGGTCGCTGCCGTCGTCCTCGTGCGGGAAGTGGCCAATGTTCACGTTCCGCAGCCGCGTGAGGGTGGTGGTGATGGTCATGCGGTCCTCGTCCGTGAGGGACGGCGCCAACTCGAAGACGCGCTGCCATGTGGCCATGTCGAAGTCGCAGTGGAAGGCGCCGCTGCCGCCGTAGTTGAAGTAGAAGTGCCGTCGCGGGAATGGGCTCGCCACGGAGCCACCGAGAAGGCCGCCACGACTGGGGGGAGTCATGGTGGTGGTGGTGGTGGCGGTGGCGGTGGGGTTGCTGAGCGAGGGAGAGAGCGAAGTCGATGGTGCCGTATCAGTGCTCGGTAAAGCGCTCGGCGCGCTGTCGGGTTTGGCGGTGGCGGGCCGCAGTGGCTCGGGTGGTAGAGAAAGAGGCCGGCTCTCGTACAGTTGGGTAGGCTCCGTGAGCAGGACGGTGTGCACCGTGGAGAGGAAGGCGGGAGTGGCCCCTGCGTCACCGCTGCCGCGGACATTGGTGTTGGTGTGGGGATGGGTCCTGGGTGCGGTGTGGTTCGCGTTGCTGCTGTTGCTGTTGTGGGTGTTGGCGGTGTTGCTGGTAAAGCTTGTGTTGGCGGCGCTATTGCACGGGTTGTGTGCCTGCAGTGCAGCAATCTCAAGGACACGGATGGGTACAGTGAAGGCGGTGCCCTCCGTAACGCCGCGCAGCGCCTTGGCCGGTTCCCACTCGAACGAAGTCGACACGGGAGGAGTGAGGAGATCAATCGCGGTGGGGCCGTGGCGCTGGCGCTGCTGCCGCACGTAGTACGGCAAGATGCCGCGGTGGAGGAGGGGCATGTGAAACTGCGTGATGCGGTAGGTGGGGTTGCCGCCGCTGCCGCTCCCTTTGTCGTCGGGGCTGCAGTTGGCGACCTCCACCAAG
>JASAOB010002665.1:0-36597 GCA_030849825.1 Herpetomonas tarakana | reverse complement strand
AAGCAGCGCAGCAGCCACCACCAGCGCAGTGCATGTGAGAACGGTGAGGCGATGGAGTCGCTTCAGTGCTCCACGGAGTGAATGGGAGGCTGTGTGGGTGTCGCTAGCGGAGACACCCAGTGTAGGAAGGGTGGAAGTTGTCGCAGGTGACATGAGGAGTGAGAGGTAAAGAGGCGGCTATGGCAGGAGGTCAATGAAGCCACCGAGGAGGAGCTGTCGTAGTTGTCTACGTGTGTGTGTGTGTGCCACGGTAGAAGGTTGGGAGTTGGCTAAGAAAGATATCTTTGGGTTAGAATAGCTACGTTGGGTTGATGAGAGGTGGCTTGCTGTGTGAGTGGAGGGGGGAGGGGGAACTATGTATGGTTTTTGTGTGGAGAAGAGGAACGTTGGGGTAGAAAGCTCTTGTCCTTTGTGAAAGGGAGGGGTTACAAGGCGGAAGACGGTGTAAGAAGCAAACCAGGAGGTCCTCGCTACTTGCCTGCTGTTGGAGTGGTGTTGGGTAACCGTCAGGGAAAGCGGAAGGAAGGAAAGCGGGATGGGGATCGGCGGAGAGCAAGCAGGATGGAAGGGTAAGGATTCATGCAGCAGGTGGAGAGATATCTCCGCTATGCGAACCTCCTATCGCCGTGCCTCCTCCGCTCGACACTTGGCAAGTCGATGAATGCATTCAATTTATCGCTCGATGCGCGTGTGTTTGGATGTGTTGTTGCTGTTGAGGGGAGCAATGATTTCGTTCCCTCCGCCTCATCTCCGCGCTTTTTGGTGCTGCTGTTGCGTGTGTGTGGACGGGAGTCGGGCAGCGAGGACTCGATTCGTTACTCGGACCTTCTTCCAAAGATCCTCTCGAACACGCTGGCTTTGCGCTCCGTCTCGCTCTCTGCCAGCCGGGCCTGCGTTTGCATCAGCTCTCTGGTGAGTCGTCGTGCAGTCTCCTCGAGAATTCTCTCCCGCTGGGTCTTCTCCTCGGCCAAACGGTGGATTGTTTTTGCGGCGCGTCCTTCTCGCTCTTCTAGTTCCTTGTTCTTGGCCTCCGCCTGTCGCAGGATGAGCGACTGGTGCTCCCGTTCGGCGCTGATGGCGTTGAGGAGGCGGTTCATACGGCTGCGTTCCTCCTCCTCGCGGCGCAGGCGCTCCTCGAGCTCTCGCTGCTTCTCCGTCTGCACCTCCAGCTGGTCCACCTCGGCGTCGGCTATCTCTTGGAAGGACTCGGGTAGTGCGCAGCACGGCGTCAACCCGAGTGTTTCCATCTGGCTCATGAGCCGCCCGCTAATCTTCGCCATGTACTGCGCCATGGCCGTCTTCTCAAGAAGCAGCTCGTCCTTCAGTTCCAGCTGGTTGTCACGCTCCTCGAGCTCCTCGCGGACCGCTTCCCGATCTGCCGAGGCGGCCCCCAGGGAGTGTCCATCGGGGTTGGTGGCGCGCACGAGAAGTGCCAAGATGGTCTTGCGATTGGTCAGCCGTAGATCACGGAGCAAGGTGGTGTAGTCTTCAAGGGGCAGCGTTTCAAAAGGCTGTAGCGAGATGGCGGGTTCCTGTGGCGTGAGACCGGCAGCCTGCAGCTGCATGGTCAAGGTGTTCACCAGCTGCTCATTGTAGTTGTGAGCGGTGCGTCCCTGGTGGAGAAGCCTCTCCTGCTGTGTCAGAATTCTGTCCTGTGCCTCGGTCTCGTCGTCGCGCACCTGCAGAATCATGGCAATGTCAGGATCGACGCACGACAGCGCATGGTTCTTGCCGTCATCGGCAGAAGCGGTGGGCTGGTGTGATCGTGATGCCGTGCCCTCGGCGGACCCGCTGGCGGCACCCTGGTCCTGTGATGGGCCCGGCAACGATGGCGGATATGGTATGCTGTGTTTGTTCAGCAGCCCTTCGAGGTAGTCAATCCGGGCCTGTCGTGCCGTCTTGGCGGCACAGCTGAGGGCAAGCTGCTCCGTGAGCTTCTTCACGCTCTTCTTGTAAACGTTGCGCATTTGCGCCATCTTGCTGAACGTTGCGCCGCCCCCACGGCGCCTGCCACCTCTTGCCGCGGCTGGCGAGCCACTGACGCTGTCCGGGCGGGCAGAGGACCCACCGTCATCGGAGAAGTCGTCCGCTGCGTACGAGGGGCTGGTAGAGAGTTCACTGGCGGCGGGATCGTCATCACCACCTCCACCACTGACGCCGACGAGGGAGAGACGGTGATGGCTGTGGAGCAAGTGGTGTTGGGAGCGGTTGGCGCTGCCTGGTGCTGAAGCACCGTTGCGGGCCGTCGCGGCGGCGGCGGCGATCATCGCCTTGTGCTCCTCTTTGCTTCTGTGGAGCTCTGCTTGCAGTTCCTCTCTCTGGCTCTTGAGCTCGTCAATGTCGGCCTGCATGCGCAACCGCAGCGTCTCCAGCTCCGCGGGGTCAATCGCCTCTGCGCGTTTCGCCTTGAGGTGCTGCAACTCCATGGTCGAGTTCTTCATCTCTGCCCCTGTTTGCTGCAGCTGTTCGCGAAGCTGCTGGTTTTCGTCAAGCAGGCCGCTAATCACCTCATTGCGGTCGCTGCAGATGAGCGTGACGCGGTCGAGCTGCGTCTGTAGGTCAACCACCTTGTTCCTCAGCCGCTCCACCTCGCCATCGAGTCTGGCCTTGATCTCTTCCACCTGTGCGATGTCAAGGTACGTTTCTGGAAAGTCGGCGCTGGCCTCGGCCGGCTTCCCGCCAAGGCCGCGCACCTGCTCCACGAGGGTGGCGATGTGCTCCCGCAGCCGGGCTGTGTCGCTGGCACGCGTTGCCAGGATGACGTCCTTCTCTGACAACTGCTGCAGCGCGTGGATGAGGTCGTCGTTGGTGCCCTCTCGGGCGTGCTCCAGCTTCCGCTGGAAGTCCTCGACAATGCTCTCCTGTGCCAGACGCATCGCCGTGAGACTCTTCGCCTCTTGGTGCTTCTGCTCGTTGATCAGCGTGTTGATCTCTCTCGAGTGCTGCTCGTCCTGGTAGTCGAGCTCCTCAGCTTGCTGATCCTGCAGATTCTGCACCTCAACGTTGTGCACCTCCTTGAGCTTGTTGATCTGCTCCTTTGTGGCGCCGGTGGCGGTAAGCTCCTCCAGTTCCTTCTCAAAGCGAGCCTCGAGATCGGCGCGGTCCTGTTGGTAGCGGTCCAGCAGCTCCTGCCGCTCGGCGTCCCGGCTGGCAATTTGGAGCTCCAGTACGTTGATGCGGGTGTCGCGCTCGTCGAGCAGGCCCATGAGCTTGTTCGCCAGCTTCTCATAATCCACCGTGACAGACACTTTTGCCTGCACCTTGACGGCCATGGCCCGTAGACCAAACTGGAGGGAGTTGGTCGTCTCGTAGAGGTGGTGGCTGCTGGGGCCGATGGTGAGGATGATGGAGGTGCGGCTCCGCCCGCCGATGGAGTCCTGCAGAATCCGCGTCAGCTTCGCGTTCCGCCAGGGGATGTGCTTGCTACCAGAGGACAGGGAGCTGACCACGTGGCCAAGCGCGAGCAGCGAGGCGTTGATCGTCTTGGCCTCGTCCTTCATGATGGGGTTGCCGCTCGTGATGCCCGTCTTGCTGAAGCGCTCGTAGCCAGCGAGGTCGATGAAGGTAATCTTGCCCTTGGTGCGGCCCTTCATCGGATCGTCCGGGCTCTCCGAGACGATGTAAATGACCATGGCGGTGTGGCCTCGACTCGACTCGGGGTTCATGGCTGTTGCCGTCACCACCCGGCGGGCGTTCCCCTCGGTGTAGAAGCGCATGAAGGACGCTTCGTCGGTGAGTGTGTGTGACGTGCAACCCGCCAAGGACACACCGTCGGTGGGGTCGTAGTGTATGTCTACCCGGTCCTTGCCATCATGCACCATCAGATCCCCGAGGTGGTCGCGGTAAATCTGCACAAACTGGCCAACTACGCTGTAGCAGCGGCCGTCACTGTCGTCCGCTGCGGCCTGGTCGGCAATGCTCTTGAAGATGAATGCTGCCGCCCTTGGAATGATGCCGGCATGCGCAGGGTCCGTGTTGCACATGGTGTACGACTTGCCAGTGCCCGTCTGCCCATAGCACATCAGGGCGGAGCAGAAGCCCTTGAAGGCATGCTGAATGCAGGGAACTGCCACGGAAGCGAACACTTCCTCCTGCGTCGCGTTTGCGTCAAACGTGCCGTCGTAGTTGTAGTGTCTCTCGTCCTTGATGACCACGCCGTGGCCATCCGGCAAGGAGACGATGTTGGTGCCGCCGTCTTGGAAATCGCGCTTGTTGCTTGGGCGTAGTCTGCAGTACACCAGACACCGCGACATGGATTCTTCCCCTGCAGACCCGTCGCTGGGGCCGGGCCTCGCCAGCCTCTTCCCCCCGCCGTGCGTATTCGGCGACGTGGTCGTCTGCGCTGGGGGAGGAGGGGTGGCCGAGGTGGCCGGCGAGGGCTTGGCCTCGGCCATCCGCAGCTCCCTCACGGCGTTGGCTGCCCGGTGCAGCACCTGATCGGCCATAGAAGGGCCCTCCCGCGCCGTGGGGCTTGCGGCGCTCATCGCGTCCGTGGGGAAGGGAGAGTACACGCAAGGGGAGGGGGCACACCCTGTCGGGTGGGATGGAGCCACGGCAGCGAACCACTGGAGAAGGTAGACAGGTAGAGAAGCAAAGAGGGAAAGAGCGAGAGGCTACTGGGAGGGTACAGGTACACCAAAGGCAGGAGAAGGAGGGATAAACTGCTGGCTGACAAGCGGTCGCGGCTCGATGGTGTCCCTCGTGAAGGGGCCTTCGTCCTGTAGCGGCACTCCCATTTCATTCTTACCGCAATATGGTGGTGTGCATAGGTGTCTGTTTGTGTGTGTGGGTGGGTGGGTATGAGTTCGCTCGCACAGACCTGAGAGGCTAAAAGACACGCCGTGGTCTTGGCATGGAGCCTCGATGGCCGCCCGCCCCTCCGCCCCCCTCAGGGCAACACGCGCGTGCCACCGCTGTCACAGCGAAGCCAGTGCGTTCATGCCTCAGCTTCGTCCGCGAGACCAGACGAGGAGGCGACGCCGGAGGACGAGAGGGAGCCGGACAGAGTGCCGTTGTGAATCTGCCGACGGCGCTTGCGGCTGCCGAGAACGTCCTGCTGCACTCGCCGGACCGGCAGCGCCGCCTCAAGCACGGCCTTCCAGTCGCCACGCCCGTTCCCACCGGCACTTCTGTTTTGGCTCTCCTTGTACTGGGCAAGCACGTTGACAACGTGGTTAATGGTCAGGACAAGGCACCGATTCCCCAGCTCAATAGACTCCTTGATGGGCAGCTTCGCCATGCGCACGCCGTGACGCTCGGCGGCGGAGCGGCTGAGGCCTTTGTGTCGGTTGTGGTCCACAAAGGCGCCGACAACGTACACCGTATCCTCCGCAATGGTGTCCAGGACCTCGTCCGCGTCCGCGGTGAGGAACACCACACGATTGGCGGGGAACAGCTCCGACCAGTGCTGGTGCTCGGCGATTTCTGGGGGGAATCTCGCGAACCCTTCGTAAGTCCTCAGCACGGCGAGCAACTCCGCCTGTGCCGAGGCATCCCGCTCCGCATCGTTGCGTTCCTTTCCAATGAGGGAGGTGATCACGGGACGGAAAGGAAAGCCCGTGCTGCGGAGAGTGCTGTAGCTGAACTTGATCTGCGACACGGTACTCTTTGTGTCCCCTGGGGTCATGCACCAGGCGAAGCTCAGATCAAAGACGAGCACGGGAGTGTGGGGGTTCTCCAGTCTCACCTGGCTCTGCGCCTGCAGCCGCTCCTCCACGGCTCGACGCTTGTCGTGGATGGCGGCCGCCTCTGACTTGCGCCGCTGCCGCTCTTCTTCGGAGAGGGCTTCCCATTCGGCTTTGAGGGCCGCCTGCCGGGCAGCGGCCCGATCCTTCCTTCGCAGCTTCTTCTCCTCGTCCTTGCGCTTCCAGAACTCCCGCTTCTCGTCCGCCGTCCACGACTTGCGGTTGCGTCGGTCGGTACGGCCGGGTGTGGCCTCTGTGGTGGTTGCGCTGCCCGATGTGACAAGGGCGGTGGTTTGCGGGGAGAGGTTGACAGAACCGTTCGTCTCTTGTGGTGGTGGTGAAGTCATCTTGCGTGGTGTCTGTTTCACCTAGCAGAGTGTATTTCCGTTGCTTTTTCCTTCCTTCCTCAGTCCTCTTCGCCAAGTGATGGAAAAGGATTGTCAAGAGAGCCTTTGGGAGTGTCATGCAACCCTTCAGCGGGAAGACAGAAAGAATGGGGGGAGGAGGGCGGTCGGGGGTTCGTCTCCCTCCCCCTCTCCCCTCTCCAACGGAATGGGCGGGACCTTCCCATGGCTCTTCGTCTCTTCCTCTCTCGGTGCATCGGTACCCGTTCATCGCGCCGACGCCAACGCTCTCACCACCTGCGCACACGCACGCACACACGCACGCACGCACACACACGCGGTCGCGGCGGGGGAGTGACCAAAAAAAAAAAAAAAGAGACAGAAGTGGATAGGCAGCAGCGAACCCAGCTTCAACAGTTCGGAGGCATATCGTGTGATAGAAATGAAGTAGACGCTCTGGCTGCAGCTTAACGGAGAATAACAAACGAGGTCTCACTTTTAATGAAGAGGAACAAAGTAGGAAGAAGGCAGGGGGAAGAAGGGAAGGGGAGGGGGAGAGAATCGGTCCTTTCTCCTTCTTGCCATCTCCCCCCTACAGTCTTTCACGCAGCCACCGCCTCTTGGACCGTGCCTTAAATGTTGACGTATCGAATGTCGCTTCTGATGCTGTGCACGCCAGAGAGGTGGACACCCAAGTCGGAGGGCTGTGTGATGATGGCCTTGCCGGGCACCCCGGCGGCCGCCGCGGCCTTCACCATTGCCTCTGCCACGACCTCCGCCCTGCGCTCGCCGTGCGGCTGGGTGAGGATGTCGCCGCGGCGCCCGCTCACCATGGCAAGCACGGTGGGGCCTGCGCCGGAGAGGAAGCAGTACTCGGCGCCACTCTCGCGTGCGGCGTCGCTGCACGGCTTGTAGTGGGGGTACAGCTTCTCGCTGCGCTGCATCTCGTGCAGACAGTCAGAGCTGTGCTTCAGGAGGCGTAGGTCGCCCGTGGTGAGGGCAAGGACGAGGATGGCCGTGCTGGAGACGTTGTGCAGTGCGCTGGAGAGCGGCACCGTGGTCGGCACGAGCTCGCGTGTGACGTTTGTGCTCGCCTTCATGAGTTTGTTCGGCACAAAGAGCACGAGGGAGAGGTTGGGAGGGGTGGGGACGCGGTAGGTGCACACCCCACCACTCTTCTTGTCTATGTAGCCGAGCTGGATGCCGCCGTAGATGGCCGGCGAGGCGTTGTCGGGGTGACCCTCGATCTTGGTGATGACGGACAGCAACTCCTCCTGCTCGCGTGTGGCCATGGTGAAGCCGGAGAGTGTCATGCCGGCGACGAAGCCGGCGACAGCCGCCGCGGACGACGAGCCGCACCCGCAGCCGAACGGAATGTTGTTCTTCATGTGGAAGCGCAGCGGCGGCATCGGCTTCTTGGCGTACTGCTCAAATGCAATCTTGCACGTCTGCACCACCATGTTCTCATCCGCCTCGAGGCTGATGTACTCCGCCCCCTCACCCTCGGCGATGAAGCTGTAGGTGTCCGCCAGCTCCACAGTCATCTCCATAAAGATGGAGAGGGCCATGCCCAGGCAGTCGTAGGCGGGCCCAAGGTTCGCCGTGGTGGCAGGCACACGTAGTGACACCCGCTGCGGGGGAACGGCAGAAGGGGGTAAGCTCATGGTGGCGGCGGCGGCGGCGGTGGTGGTGCAGAGAGAACAGGAAAAAGGTAGTGGACGGTGGTGGCAAAGGAGTCGAGAGCCCGCCTTCTTCCGCAAATGAGGTGTATTTCTTGCTGTTGCTACTTCGTCCTTGGGTGAAAGCTCTGAAGGAGCAAGGCTAGCAGCAGCGGACTAAAAGCACACACACACACACGAATGATAGCTTCCCTCGTTGGGGTGGGTCAGGCAGAGACGGGAAAACGGATAAGTAGGAAAGCTGAAAGGAGGAATACTCTTTGATGCGTGCCCCGAGAGGGACGGAGAGAAACAGACACACACAAAGCAGGAAGACGCGAAGAAGAGAGTTGAAGGTTGGGCGAGTGCTTTCTGAACACCATTGTCTCCCCCCTCCCCTCCCCCCCCCCAGTATGGATACAGGTGGCGGAGGATGCAGTGAATGGAAGCAGAGCATACGGTGGACAACACCACCATCACCGAGGAAATGGTGACGAGCACATGTGAGCACAAACAGCCTCCCTTCCCACGTTCCCCTAGTTGTGCGGCGCAGCCCATAGAGGTGACCTCGTGGCCGAGTTGCCGCCACGCCAACTTAAGTGGTTGGGTGAGGAGGGGAGAGGAGGGGGGAGACGCTTTGCCACTTGACTCTATTGTTCTTCTCTCCCTTTGTTGTTGATGTTTTTTAAGTGTTATGTTTATGACAGAGACCAGATGAAACAGACCACGGTAGAGCTTCAACAAACAAACATGTAGACAGAAGGAAGAAGGACAAGAAAGCTGGTTAACTTACCTACGGGAAAGGCACCGAGAGAGGAGGGGGAGGAACGATCCGACGAACAACTGGAAAGAGGGAAGGGGAAGCTGATGTAGCCTGCAGTCAGCTGGAGAGGAGGAGGGGAAGGGGGGGAGAGGGTAGCCGCTCCAACACAAGCAAGAAGAGGAAGACGGCAGTGCAGTCCTCCTTCCACTCTTGATGCGGCCGTTGGTGTGTGTGGTTATACCGTGCCACGCGCGGCTCGGCGAAAGTTGAGTGCGCTGTTCTCTCGGTACACTGCGTCAGTCCCTCTCCCGCATCCTGCTAGTCCGCTTGCCTCCCCCCTCACGTGATGCGCAGTCGTTTGCTCCGCCGCCACAGAGCGGAGAGGGGGGGGGGGATGTGCCCCCTCCTCCCAGGAAACAATCAACACCTTGCAACATAAACAACGTTAAGGAATCATGAGGGTCACGCTCGAAGAACGCTTCGGGCCACGGGAAGCGAAGAGGGAGAGATAGAGATAGAGAGAGGGGGAGGGGAAAGGAAAGGCACTGGGCAGATGGTGTGCGCGAAACCCTGACCTTGCTCCACACGACAGAGGGTGGGTGGGGCGGGCAGTCATTTCGCACGTCTCCGCCCCCGTTCTGTTTCGACTTCCCCCCTCTCTCTCTCACTTTGCTTCCCACCTCCTTGCCGCCAGCTTCGACTGCGCGGCTCTTGGTGAGGGCCAGGGGGGGGGGCAATTGGAGGAGACGGAAGCTGAGAGAGCACAGACGTCGCACCCCCACGGACACGTCACCACAACCACTGGAAGGGGAGGGTGTGGAAGCCACCATGAGCTGCTGTGACGCCTCCCCGCTGTGTGTGCATGGGCTGGGGGGAGGGAAGGAACAAGGGATTACGCGACTTGCTGCCTGGGCTCGCGGGGACGCTGGTGGTACACGCTCATCTTCTGGCCGTTGCTGCCGACGGCGGGCGAGAGGCGGCGAAGCTCGTCGTAGGCGGCGACGCCCTCCGCAAAGTCGAGGAAGACGTGGCCGCGGTCGCTGGCATTGCGCAGGGACACGAGGGACTCGGCGAGGGTGCCCAGGGCGGCCCTGACCTCCTCCTCGGTGACGGCGGCGGTGACGTTGAACATGAGGCGCTCGCCCACGGCCCGTTCGACGCGCTTCTCGCGCTTCGGGTGCGGCGCGGCGGCCTTGCCCTCCCTGGCGGGCTGCTGCTCCTCCTTCTTCGGCGCCGGGCCCTCGTGGGCGACGACGCGAATGGGGTGGGCGGCGGCGGCCGACTTGGTTGGCGCGGAGCCGGCCAGGCTAGCCCAGCTCTTTGGCGCGGCGGGCTTCGCAGGGGCCTCAGCCTTGGCCGGTGCCGGGTGCTCCTCCTCGGCCGGCGCCTCCTCTACGGGGGTGGCCGCCTCGGCAGCAGGCGTCGGCGCCTTCTTGGCGGCCACCTTCTTCTTGGGCGTCTCCTCCTTGGCCGGTGCGGCGGGGGCCTCAGCTACGGGGGCAGCGGCGGCCTCAGCGACGGGCTGCGGCTCCGGCACGGGCTCCGGTGCGGCAGGGACCTCGAGAGCGCCGATGCGCGAGATGACCTGCGCACGCACAAAGTAGCCCTCGCCGTTGAAGGTGTTGTAGGCCTCGAGGGTGGTGGTGATCTGGAAGTACTGCTGGAGCTGGCCCAGTGCGGACAGCGTGACAAAGACATTGACACCGCCGTAGATCGGCGCCGCGTTCACGCTCTCCACGCGCAGCTTGCTGTCCTGCACGATAGCGGCCCACTTCTGGGCGGCGGCAGGGACATCGCTGCCAAAGGCCTCGGTGCTGCCGAGCTCGAAGTCGGTGATGTGCAGGGAGGCGTGGTGGCCATAGAGCTCCGCGAGCTCGGCGGGGTTCTTGGCCAGGCGCTCAAAGAACTCAATCACGAAGCTGTTGGCAACCTGCTGGGCGGACGACATTCTCGCTGTACCTGCTGCTGTGGTGTTAGTTGTTTTAGGTCTTGCTGTATTGAGTAGACACCTTGCACACAATCAGTATCCAGCCAAGTTCGGATATGCGGCGGTGGATGCAAAGGAGTAATGAAAGGGGAGCAGCCGGGGGGGTTGAGCTTCGTCGGTGGAGAGTGATGGAAAGAAGAAAAGACAGAATCCTCAACGCGCAAAGACAAGGAAGAACCTCTCCGAAGGAGAAAGGACAAGAGGAAGGGAGGGAGGTGAAAAGAGGAAGCGAGTTCAAGATGACAGGTGTGCCATTCCCACGTACATAGAAGCAGAGACGAGAAGCTGCTCTCTCTCCGCCCTCCCCCTCCCCCGTGCCGCGTCGCGGCAGGGACGAAGCACTCTCCCTTTGGCCTTTCTCTTCTCTTCTTCTTCCTCAAGTGTTTGCCAATCATCACACACACATCAGCAAATAGGACACGAGGGACATCTCTTCCACACAGCCACGAGCACACACGCACACCCACACGTCAACAACGGCAAGTCAAATGGATTTGAGGTCGTTCGTATCGATCCCCCAGTCCTCGCACACCGCGACGCACTGGGCGACGCTTGCTTGATCCACGGAGGAGCGGGAGGCGTGTAGGGACCGCAGAACTCGGCGAGCCCCGCTGGCGTCCACCAGCAACGACAACTCCCGCAACAGCTGCGAGCTCTGCTTCATGTCAACGGACATCCCCGCCTCGGCGTGCAGCTCGACAACGAACATGGCCGCCTCGGTGTCGCGGGCAACGAGGCACACCTCCAGCGCGGCGCGTAGGAGTTCAGGGGTGAGGGGCAGGCCCGCATTGCTGAGATCGCCGCCGCTACGGACTAGCTCCTTCACACGAGGGACCCCTCTCGCGGCGGCCATGGCTTCGTTGCCGGCGTAGCCGCGGAGCAGCGCGGCGTACGAGTACGAGCCGGGCCGCGTGCCAAACTCGGTGGCGTAGAGAGAGAGGAGCCGCTCCGCCCGGGCCGTGTCCTGCAGCTCCGCGCACGCCAGCAGGACGAGGTCGAGCGACGCCTCCGTGACGCGCGGCGACTTGCGCGCGCGCAACTCGCTGAGGATGGCGTCGACACCGCGCTCGCGGCCATCCTCGGCGATGCGGTGCACGAGGTTGGTCAGCGGGTCGGTTGGGAGGAGGGTCATGCGACGGCTTTGCAGGAACAGCTTGGGGCGCTCTCCCGGCGTGTTCAGCGGCGCGGGCACCTCGGCGTCGACAACGGCCAGCGCGTCGCCGAGGCGGCCAGCCTGCACCAGAGCCTCCACGTAGAGCAGAGCCGCCACCGGCGCGTTCTCTGGCGTGATGATGGTGAAGTGGGTGCTGTAGCGCGCAACGTAGTCGCGCACGTATTCGGCCGACACAGGGTCCTTCCACCTCGCGCACTTTGCCAAGAGACGCAGCGCGGTCACCTCGCTGCTCAGCGCGGGTGGTGGCGGCGGCAACGACGGTTCCAGCGCGCTGCTCGTCGCGGTGGCAGGAGGGGGAGGAGAGAGAGCAGGGGAAGAAGAGGAAGAGGGACCGGCGACTCCTTTTACCTCGCCCGCCTCGCCGATCCTGTCGGGGTGGTGGGCAGGTGCTGCGCGGCCCGTCTCCAGCATCTGGAGCACCTCCACCACAGCGGTTGGGGGCATGGCCTGGTTTGCCACACCGAGCACCATGTAGGGGATTAACAGGGCAGGGGTGCAACGTCCTGGGCTGACGGCCTTGAGCAGGCGAAAGCACTCCTCCATGGCGGTGGTGTCGTAATGCAAGCGCACCAACGTCTGGAAGAAGTGCTGCAGACGCAGACCGAGCAGCGGGTACTGCGCCACCGCGTCAGCCTCGAGGATGTCCTCAATCTCGCCCTTCAGCAGCGGCCACCACGTCGCCACGTGGGACTCCTTACCGAGTCGAAGGTACAGCATAAACATGGAGAGCTTCGTGACAATGTCCGGCTGGGCCCGCCGCACTCGCATCAGCTCCACCACATTCTCAATCTCATGCTCGTTGAAGGTGTCCGTCATCGACACCGCCAGCAGGTACACGTTGAACAGCTCGATGGAGGGGACCTGGTCCTCCAGCTCCAGCACGCACTGGGTGAAGAGGAAGCGCATCTCCTCCAGCTTGCGAAGATCACAGAGCACCTTCAGCAGCAGAATCGTGAGCGGCTCGACCTCCCGCGCTGCTCCGCAGAACGCCGTCAGCGGCTTGGCCGCAGAGGACTGAAAAAGACCGGCCGAGTGCCCAGCCGTTGAGGCGGAGGCGGAGGCCGCGGTCGACTCGCGGTACTTTGCCTCGAACTCCTTGAACACCTCAGCAGCCACCAGCAGACCTCGCCCGCCTTGGTCCATGGCTTGACGAACGCGTACGTAGGGCCGCACCGCCGCGGCTGCGCCGGCCGAGCCGCTCGAGACAAGACGCCACAAGTGTGTCGGTCGCATGGTCGCGAATGAAAGCCGCACCCCCCGGCAGGACAAGACGAGAGAGGAGAGAGAAGAGGGGGAAGCTGCAGAAGAAGCGAGAGGAGGGAGGAGAAAGGGGGGAGGGGTGAAGGGGTGAGGGAAGCATCCCAGCCAAGTGGTACACACATTGTGAAGAGGACAGAGGGGGGATGAAGAAAGGACGCCAAGACGTCTTCTCACTTCCGCTCCGTTCTCTCTCTGCTGCTCTGTCGTCTCCCTTCTCCTCTCCGCGCGCGCTATGAGCTTGTTTTGTTCTTCCATGGAGCGAAGGCCAACGCCGGCCTCTCCTCTCCGCCTTTGTTTGGCAGAAGGCGAGGGGGGAAGAAGAGGGTTGGTATGACACGCGAAAGGGGAGGGGGAGAGAACACGTGTGAGATGAAACCTGCGTAGCAACAAGGAAAAGGGTGATGGTGTAAGCCACGCACACACACACACACACACATTCATACATACACGGAGGTGGAAAGGGGGGTAGAGCGGCGGGCTACTCCGTCTGCGGTTTCTCCAGCGGCTCAGTGCTCTCCGTGAGCGTCTTGGCCTCGCTGCCCACCCTGTCCTGGAGTTCTTGCATCACCGATTTCCTAACGTAGTTTAGCTTCATCGCCACGTAACCCGGGGCGAACTCGTTGACAGTGCGGTTGAGGACCTGGTAGTCCGTGTAAAGCTCCGGCTCCACGCCAATGGCCTTGCCAGTGTGGTAGGCCTTGCCGACGGGGCTCTCGGGGTCCACAAAAACAATGACGGTGAAGCGCTGCGGGCCAAAGACACTGAGGACCTTCTTCATGCGGTCGGCGTAGTTGGCGGCGCGGGTGTTGGTCTCGTAGCTTGCGAAGCTGCAGTGCGCCTCCGGGGTGATGTGCATCGTCTGGTACTCCTCGTCGCGGATGGCGTTGATGCTGTACCCGCACGGCTCGAACTGAAGATCGTGCAGCGTCCATGTGTCGTCCACGACCCGGTCCAGGTGCGTCAGCGCACGAATCCGCTTTGTTTCCTCGTTGGTGGAGATGAACCGGTCGCTGAACCAGTGCTTCGTCTGCTCCGGATCGAGGCCGTACATGGTCATGGACAGCTGTGTGTCGTCCTCGCCGCTCGTGCACGGACGAATAATGTCGTCAAAGCAGAAGAGGAAGTAGTGGTCGCTGTCGACGGGGCCGAAGATGTACGGTTTGCCCGTAGGGAAGTACCTCTTCAGCGTCTGGAACTCGTCCGACAGGGACATGTGCGGCCCCTTCTGCTCCCACGGGAAGGAGTAGTTCTTGTGCATAAAGGACATCCACTCCAGCTCGCCGCGGACGGCGCTGATCGCCTCCAGGATCTTGGGCACCGAGTTCAATAACGTCGTGGTGCCACACGTGATGAGGATGATGCGGTTCCTCGTCACGAACAGCGAGCTCTCCGTGAGCACGTAGCTCTTGATGAAGGCGTTCTTCTCTCTGCTAACGATCTGCGCGTTCAGCGAGCCTACGACACCTGCCCAGACGTCTTCGTCGAGGCTGTGGAGGCCGTCCTTGTGCGTCTCGGGCACAAAGCGCAGGATGACCTCCAGCCGCTTCTCCGGGCCCTCAAAGCTGAACCCCTGTTGGGGGTCGTACCCCTTCATGCTGCCCCACATGGCCATCAGCGTCAGCGGATCCTTCTGGGTGGACATACCTTCGCAATACCAGCGGAAGGATAAGAAGAAGGGAACGGAAAGGAACACAAGGGGACTTTATTGGCACGGGAGCCCGCGTCTGAGATGTGGAACAACTTGACTTCAGGGAGCGCACACAGGAGAGGAAACGAACGCACGAGTTGTACGAGAGAAGGGAAATGCAAAGGGGACGAAGAGCTGCCACGTCCACCCGGGATCGACGTGAAGTATCATG
The DNA here is from genome assembly GCA_030849825.1 of Herpetomonas tarakana. Classification (NCBI taxonomy): domain Eukaryota; phylum Euglenozoa; class Kinetoplastea; order Trypanosomatida; family Trypanosomatidae; genus Herpetomonas; species Herpetomonas tarakana. The sequence goes on along the minus strand of JASAOB010002665.1, from coordinate 21,868 downwards.
AACCAACCCACAGAAGAGCCCAGTCTCCGGGGCATGCATACCCCATGATACGCACAATCGACACCCACATGCACTCGCCCAAAAAATCAGCCGCTGCAGCCGCAGTCCGTGACACTGATAGACACTTTCGATTCCTCTCTCGCTACCGTTTCGTTGTGTAGGCCTAGGCAAGTGTCGTCGGTTGACATGAGCATGGCAATAGAGAGTGAGAGAAGGGCAGAAAAAGAGAAAGCGGTGGTTGTCGTCGGAGGAAGAACAATGAAGGGAGAGAGAACGCAGCAACGTAGCACCAGAAGACACAACAGCGGACGACAACAAAAACAGTGCAAAGGCGGCGCTGAGCACAAAATGGTGCTTATTGAAGTGTAAATATCACAAGAGGGCCCTGTTGTGTCCCTCCTTCCCTGCCTGCCTGAGCAGTTTCCCTACACGCAAGACATACTTCGTACTTCCTTCTTCTAAAATGGAGCAACAGGTCAATCGCTCTTCCCATCTGCAAAAGGAAATGAAATACAACAGTAGCACACGTGAAAAGAAGGAAAGAAGAGCAGAACAAAGCAAAGTAGAACAGGCAACGTCAACATCGAAGAGGTAGCACCGCATAGGAAGAGGAGTTGGGGGGGGGGGAGGTAGAGGGCCGGTCCTATCCGGCCGTGACGGTTGCGCTGCGGTCATTGGGGGGAGTCGAGCTCCGTCAAGAAGGAAAAGAGTGAGGAACAGCCGACGGAAAAGAGAAAACGAAAGGTAAAAGTAATTCTGTTTGCTGCTCGGTGTTGGTACATTTCCCAAAACCCATCCCACCAGCACCCCCCCCCCCCTCTCCCTCTTCCACCACCGGTGCGCGTGCGCAGACCCGCAATGGTGGAAGTGTTCTGTTATCGTTCCTTCGGAAAGGGGAGCGGACACGAAGGAAGGAGGGGAGGGAGGGATGGGAACTTGTGGGATGGGTAGTGGGAGCGACGCGGCTACTTCTCGATAATAATCTCAGAGGGAATGTTAACGGAGTGTGTGAGGAGTGTATGTCACACGATTTTACCGAGCACAGTGAAGTGAGCAGGTTGTGTGTACGAGAAAAAGAGTGTGTGTGTCTTGTATACTCACGCACTGTCCTTTCCTCTCCGCACATCCTGTCGGTGCTCTGCCTGTCACTTGCTGAATATTGTTGTTTCATTCATGTATGTTAGCTTGATGCTGAGGTTGTTGTTCGTTTTTCCTCGTCATCTCATACACTAGTTCATTGTTTTCTTTCCTTTGCTTTTTTTTTTCTTTTTCTTTCTTCTTTTTTGCGCTTTGCACTACCCATTATCGTCTTTCTCTCCCCCTCTGCGAGCCCCGTCGAGACACACACACCACTAAGGTTGTTCTCTTCTCAAGGAGTGATGGCGCGACGAGCCGTCCCCCATCCCCCCCTCCCCAAACATACGGAGGGGAAAACGGAGGGCAGTGCTCGTGTGCTCTCGCTTGATTGTATATGTACTTCATTTGCTTATTAGCTCTTTTTTTTTCCACCTTGTGCCGCTCTTGCGCCCACCCTCCATCATGGCAAGGCACCAAACTGTAGACTGAGGTAGTCGTAATCGGTGACCTACACAGCTCTGACGGACTGCGGAAGGGGTAAAAAAGTGCTACGGCAACCGGCTAGTTGGACCTCTTCGTTAGAAAAGAAAAGAAAAAGAAAGCTGTGATAAGATATCCCATTGAGGAAGAGAGCAAAACAGAAGATGCAGGGTGGCACGTTCATGCGCACGTTTGTGAGGATTGTGTGTGCGCGTGTGTGTATGCCGAAGAGAGGAGACGAAATGCTTTCGTCAAAAGAGGAAAGAGGAAAGAAGCACGGCAAGGAGACGGCCCTCCGCGCCACGTGCTTTCATCCTTCCGCTGGGGGAAGCTCGAGGCTGTAGCTCCCACAGAGGAAAGGGCAACAGCGTGGACGCGTGTCTTGTCTCTGGGAAGCGCTACAACACTATGGAAGGAGAGCGAGAAAGACGAAAGAAGGAGCAAGGAAGGAAGGAAGGGGGAGGGGGGAGTGAGAGACAAGGATGCAATGCAAGAAATGGGATTAGGTATCTTTCGCGATAAAGGAAGATTAAAGCGAGGAGAAGAGAAGAAGCAGGGAAGAAGGAGGTCAACAGGGTCTCGGCAACGGCTAAGATGTCAGGGTATAGCGCTGGAGGTTCCCTTGTCAGCATTCGCATCAATCAGTGAGAGTACTTCAAGAAGAGGCGGTGTGCGGCAGCGGCGATGGCTGCGCCACACTGCCCCCTCATTCCCCTCCACAGGAGAGCGAAGCAGACAGATGGAAGGCACGCGAGTATGTACATGGCTACCGTTGCCGAGACCTCTTCGCCGAAAGGAAAACCCATCGAAAAGGCAAATACGTATAAATATGTAGTGAAATTTCATGGAAGGACGGAGAGGCACACAGAAAGAGGGGACATGTAGCGAAGGAGCCAGCACGTCTCGTTGGCTTGGGGAACCCCCGCGTTCGGGATGCGTGCGTGACTGGCTGTGGTCCTCACCGTTCTTCCCCAAAGGGCTCGCCACACTCGTTCTCTCTCTCTCTCCATAATAACACACACGCGAAGGTGGTGAGGGGGGGAGGACGGACAAACGAGAGAGAGAGAGAGAAACAGTGAAGGCTGAGACACTCTGGAAGAGGGTTGTGTTAAGGAAACGAAGAAGAAAGTAGAGATATAGTAGTTGCCTTTATCTTTCGTTTTCCCTATTGTTGCCGGCCAGTTCGAGAATACCAGTGTGTCTCTAGTGGACAGAAGTCTGCAAGTGCATCATTACCTGCAACTTCATCCTGTAAGGTATGCGTGAACGCGCTGTCGGTGTGGGCACGGGGGCCAGTGAGGCGACAAGAGTGGAGAGAGAGAGCGCGAGGGGTGGGGAGGGGAGGGAACGAAGACGGAGAGCAGTGTGCCATGGTTTCGTCCCGTGTTCCCCCCACTCCCACCCTTTCCTCCTTTCCTTCCCTTCCTTCTCTCGAGTCCCGTGCACGACAGGATGGACACGCACGTCGGTGAGTTCATGCGGTGAGTTTAGCTCGCAGAGGTTTGGGGAAACCCCAAAAAGACTGGCGCAGGAAGGAGGAGGGGAGGGGAGAGGGAACTCACCTCCTCCCTCCCTCCCCCCCTTCCTTACCACGTGTAAAGAGAGAAATGCCCCCCGTTAGAGCCATGGATTGTTGTTTTCGTAGTAGCAATTGTATATTGATAGTGTGGAGAGTGAGAATGACTGTTAGTTTTTCCTTCCATTGTCTTGTCCTTTGCGTTCTATTGATATTATACTTTTTTTTTCCCCGCCTTTGGGCTAATGTGCGATTGTGTTTCGCTTGTTTGTTTTACCAGGTTCAATTATTTCCATGAGATAGCGGGGGAAGAAGATAGCCCCAACAGCCAATGAAGGAGAAGACAGCCACCCCCACCGCCCCCCGCCTGCCTACCTGCCTGTGCTGGCATCGGGGACTGCGGAGGGTGTTTTTTTGGGGGAGAGGCACAGCACGATAGAGGGGAGGGTGCGGGTGGCTGGGTAAAGGAAAAGAAGCAGCTGGCAGAAAGTGGTGGTGAGACGCTTGCTCTGCCACCGCGCCTCGACACAAAGGGAGCAGCGAGGCGAGACAAGGGGAGCGGAGCGGACGCCACTCGGGAAACGGGCCAACGTGAAAGGGCAGTGTACGTGTGAGGGAGGTGGGGGGGGGGGAAGCTATGTCGCACAATGTGCCCCTTCGCAGCGCCGTTTCCTTCTTGGGCTCCCCATCCCCCTCCCACCCTCTCTCGTGCCCTTGCCTTTGCCGAGGCGGATGCTGCGGAAGAGTGAAGCGCTCGAAAACTGGCGGAAAAACACCAACATGAGAGAAGGGGGGGGGAGTCAAGACAAAGGGAGAAAGGAACCGGAAAGAACTCACGTATATTATAGAAAGGAGGGGGGAGGAGAGGAAATGAAGGGAATGCATGATGACAGAGACGGGAAGGCAGAGAAGTTTGTCAATGTGTGTTATAGATAATGACACTCGGTATGGTGCATTCATCGTTCGACAGGGGGAGAGAATGAGGACCTCATCCCCTTCTATCCCTTGGCGCTGAGACCTGCAGCTACTCCGCACGCACGTACACCAGCTGGTGGAAGGCGTAACCACCGCCAAAGTAGTTGATGGAGCGGTGCTGGCGCACGTAGCCGTCAAAGTTGGTGAAGACGCTGGAGTCGTTGGCGCAGTCCTTGTCCTTGAGTGCGACGATGATGAAGCGGGAGGGGGCGAGATTGTGGACAAGCTGGGTGATGCGGTCCGCGGACTCCATGGCTGCAACGGCGTTGGTCTCGAACGAGACGTGCGGGAAGGAGGCGAAGGTGCGCATGATCTCGTACTCGGCTTTGCGGCCGCCAGTGCTGGCCACGGGCAGCGGCACGAGCAGCTGGCTGTCCTTGGACCCCACATCGCTGTCCTCGCTCTCCTCGCAGTCGTAGAGGAAGACGTTCACCTGCACATCATTCTCCTCCGGCGCGGCGGCGGCCGTGGTGCGGGCGATGTTGTCGTACACAAAGTGAAAGTAGTGGTCGCCATCCACGGGGCCTGTGAGGAACGACTGACCGGAGGGGAAGGCCCCCTTCAGCTCGGCGTACTCGGAGGCCATCACGTCGCTGGTGCTGCCGCCGGCCTCCGCCTCCGTGGACCACGGAGAGTGGATGTTCTTGCGGAAGAAGGCGGCCCAGGCAACGCTGACGTGCTTCGTTGCAAGCAGCGCGAGGAGAGGACGCACAAGGTCGTGCAGCATGACGGCGGCACCGCTCGTGACAATGATGCGGTCCGTGGTGAGCACCACCAGCGTGTCAGTGAAGGTAACCGCGGCGATGGCCTCTTCCTCCTGGAAGGTGAAGTCCTCCAGGTACTGGCCAAGGGGCACCATCAGCTGCTCCAGCTCGGCCACCGACAGAGTGGCGGCCGTGCTGGTGCCAAAGAGGGTGATGGGGGTGGCAAAGTCGAACTCCAGGCGCTTCTCCAGGGCACCGTCGGCGCTGCGCGGCGTGGGCTGCGCGAAGCCGCCCCACAGGGACATGAGCGCGTGGACCGACTCCGGGAACTCGTCACGAGGGGAGGCCCAAGAGGACATGTTGCCGCAGGTAGAGCACCGGTGTGTGGTCGGAAGGCGGAACGGAAAGTGGCCCTGTTGTTTCTCTAGCTCCCTCCCCCGAGTGATTTCCCGTTGAGAAGCAGACGGATGCAAGGAGAGAGAGAATAGAGAGAGAGAGAGGCTTATTCTTTTTGTTAAAGAAGAAGAGGGAGGATGGGATACTACCTCGCGTGATCACGAGTTTGGCACGGAGACAGGAAGGACGGAGAGGGAGGCGCGTATCATTATTTCGTTTGCGGAAGCTGATGAAGCATGTGCGAGCAGCGGCAACCGAGCGAATGGCAGGGAGAGAGAGCGAGAGCACAGCACAGACTGGCCACAAGGAAGTGCGGTGGTCTACCGAACGCAGATGGGGGGTGGGCCAACGTCGATCCCTGTGTGAGGCCTATCGGTGGGCAGCGGTGTGTGGATTCGCTAGTATGCAGACAGCGACAGGGGAGGGAGGGAAGGGGGGAGGAGGAAGCTGCTGCTGCTGCTCTTCCAGAGAGGCCTCGCGTGTGTCTCTGTGGGTCATGTCACTTTAGGGAAGGTGTCGGTAAGTACTATCGAAGGAAGGAAAGAGACAAAGAGAGGGAGAGAGCTGGTTAAAGTCAAAAGGGGTCTTAGGAGGGGTGTGGGGAGGGGGTGGATCAACTGAAAGCGAAAGGAGCGGGGCTCGACCTTGGCACAAACAAACAAACGAGAGGCACACACACACACAGAAAAAAAAAGGAAAGCAACACATGACACAACAGCTGCGGGGAAAGGGAGTCGTTGGAACAGCACACCACGCACATGCCTCTAGGCGAGCGCGCGTGAATGGGCAACCGGAGTAGGCATCTGTCTAACCTTCCTCCTTCCCACACCTCCTATCCCGCCATCACTGTTCGGCGCCTACTTCTGCTGAAGGTCCTTCATCTTGGCAACACCATCCTTGAGCTGCACCTCCTGGGCCTCGAGCGTCGCAAGCTTCTCCGTATTGGCGTTTCGGATGTCCTCGGGGACCTTGGTCTCGTAGTTCGGGATCGACATCTTCTTCTTGGTGCCCTCGATCTGCTTCTGGAGCGCGGCTAGCTGCTTCTCGAGTTTGTTCACCTCCTTCTCAACGTCAATGTTGCCAAGCAGCATCATGTGCACGCCAACCTCCTTGGTGACAACCGAGACGCCGCAGCCGCGCGGGACGGCGGTGGCCTCCTCCTCCTTCGTGATGACGGTCACGTTGCCGACGACGCCGAGCGTGGCGACCATGAACTTCTCCCTGTCCAGGAGCGCCTTGATAGCCTCGTTGCCGGTGACGGCCACCCACACGTTGGGCCTCGTCTTGTTCGTCAGCGCGTACGACGCCTTGGTGGAGCGCACGTTGTGCACCACCTCCAGGATGAGCTTCATGCTCTCCTCCACCTCGGCGTTGCTCCAGCCGCTGGCGAGCGGGTACGGGGCGAGCATGATGGTCTTGGACGGGAAGGTGTCGTAGTGGGGCAGGCGGTGCCACAGTTCCTCCGTGACAAAGGGCATCATCGGGTGCAGCAGGCGCAGCGCCTTCTCAACCGCGTGGAGCAGGACATCCTGCACCAGCTGCTTCTTCTCGCCGCCCAGCTGGAAGGTGGGCTTGGTGAGCTCCAGGAACACATCGCACAGCTCGTAGAGCCAGAAGCGGTAGACAGCGTTGGTGGCGAGCGCAAAGTCGTACTGGCCCTCCGACATGCCGCGCGTGGCCTCCTCGATGGCCGTGTCCAGGCGCGACAGAATCCACCGGCACTCCAACGGCAGCGCGGCGGCGTCCGCGGCGACGTCAAAGCTCGTCTTCTGAGGCTTGTAGTCGGCACCAAGGGCGTGGTAGAGCACGTAGCGCACCACATTCCAGAGCTTGTTGCAGAACTGGCGGTACGAAACGATGCGGGAGATGTCAAGGTTGACGCTGCGGCCGGACTGCGTGTAGGACAGGAGACCAAAGCGCAGCGCGTCGCTGCCGCACTCCGGGATGCCCTCGGGGAACGTCTCCTTCTGCTGCTTGATAGCCTTCTGGAGCTCCTTCTCGCTGAGGTTGCCGCTGCGCACGGTGTCGTGCAGCGTCTCGAGGGAGACGCCATCGATGATGTAGAGAGGGTCAATCACGTTGCCCGTGGACTTGGACATCTTCGCGCCGTTCTTGTCGCGCACCATGGCGTGGAAGAAGACCTCCTTGAAGGGGAGCTGCCCTGTGAAGTGGAAGGAGGTCATCACCATGCGGGCGACCCAGAAGAAGATGATGTCGTGGCCGGTCTCCATCAGCTGCGTCGGAAAGAAGTTGTGCATGTCAGCGGTGTCGTCGGGCCACCCCAGCGTGGAATACGGCCACATGGCAGAGCTAAACCACGTGTCCAGCACGTCAGGGTCCTGGTCGTACGTCGCGGCCTTGGCCTGCTCCTCGGTCAGTTCGAACTTCTTCTGCGCCTTGGCGCGGGCCTCGTCGAGGTCGCGCGCCACCACCCACGGGTCGGGGTGCGACTCCGGCACCACGCCGGCCAGGACAACCTTGTAGGCGGGGATGCGGTGGCCCCACCAGAGCTGGCGCGAGACGCACCACGGCTTGATGTTCTCGAGCCAGTGGTACCACACCGCCTCGTGAGAGGATGGGTACAGCCGCAGCTCGCCATTGCGCACGGCCGCGACGGACTTGCGGGCCATCTCCGTGCAGTCCACGAACCACTGCGGCATCAGCAGCGGCTCCACAATGTCGCCGGTGCGGCTGCAGCGGCCCACACGATACTCGTACGGCTCGACACTGCGGAGCAGGCCCATTTCCTCGAGTCGCTTCACGATCTGGCTGCGGCACTCAAAGCGGTGCATGCCCTTGAACTCGCCGTCCAGCGAGATGAAGCCTTTCAGGTCTATCATGGTGATCTGCGGGAGGTTGTGGCGCAGGCCAGACTCAAAATCGTTCGGGTCGTGGGCGGGGGTGATCTTCACCGCACCCGTGCCAAAGTTCATGTCCACAAGCGTCGCGTCGAGCACAATCGGGATGGTGTCGTCACGGAAGGGGCACACAAGGCGCTTGCCGTGGAACTTGGTGTACCGAGGGTCGTCGGGGTGGACGGCAACAGCGGTATCGCCAAGGATGGTCTCCGGACGCGTCGTGGCAATGACAATCTCCTCGTCGCTCCCCTCGACCTTGTAGGCAACGTGGGTGAGAACGCCCATGTCGACCTTCTTGTCGTAGCCGGGCACCGTCACCTTCGCGTTCTTGGCCACATCGTCGAACTCCACCTCGAGGTCAGAGATGGCGCTCTGCAGCGCGCAGCACCAGTTCACCAGGCGGGTGGAGCGGGAGATGCAGCCATCCTCGTGCAGGCGCACGAACGCCTCCACCACGGCGCGGGCACAGTGCTCGTCCATGGTGAAGCGTTCGCGCGTCCAGTCGAGGGAGAGACCGATGCCGCGGAACTGCTTCGTGATCATGCCAGCGTGGTTCTCCTTGAAGGCCCAGACACGACGAAGGAACTCGTCTCGGCCGAGATCGTGGCGGCTCTTGCCCTCTTCCTTCATGATGCGCTTCTCGACAACGACCTGGGTGGCGATGCCGGCGTGGTCGGTGCCGGGGACGTAGAGGGTGTTGTCGCCGGACATGCGGTGGTAGCGGATGAGGGTGTCCTGCACGGCCCCGGTGAGGGCGTGGCCCAGGTGCAGGTAGCCCGTGACGTTGGGTGGAGGCGCGACAATGGTGAAGCGCTTGCCGTTGGTCTTGCGGCCCGTGTCGGAGGCGGGGCGGAAGAAGCCCTCCTTTTCCCACCACGGGTACCAGCCCTTCTCCACCTCAGCGGGGCTGTACGTCGCCGCCATCTCACCCGACAGAGCCTTCATCAGAAAGAAACCTCGCCGCAACGTCTTTCCGTAGTTGTAGGAGACTTCCGCTTTCACAAGCGTGCACACAGGTGAGGTAAGGGGGGGGAAGGGGGGGGGAAGCTTCCTCGTGAAAGGAGGAAAGCCAAGGAGGAGGAGAATGTCCTTCGCGGATTACGAGAGGTGAATGGAAAGGAAAGCTGCTTGAGGAGTGAGTGGGAAAAAGAGAGAGAAGGAGAGAGAGAGGACAGTGGTGGAGATCAGACATTGGATATAGTGCCATGAATGCAATGGGGATGATGGAGGATGAAGAGAATAGCCCTTCTCTGTTTCTCCCCCCGTGCCGGTGAGAGATCAGCGGTGTCGTATGAATGTTCATCGTTCACGGATGTTCCTGTGCAAAGAGAGATAGAGAGGGAGAGCGATACGTACAGCGCGCGCCGCAGGTATCCCTGACTCGTGCCCCGCCCATGACAAGAGCTCTCTCTCTCTCACTTCGTGCTACTACTGTTGTTACTATTGTGGCACTCCCGTGCGCAAAACCCCGTGGACGTGCATTGGGCACTGGCAATATGAGAAGTGACGAAGAACAAACAAGGAAGACGGGGAAGGAGGGAGGGGGGAGAGGGGAGGAACGGAGAAGAACAGGGAAATGAATGTACACGCAAGAAAGAAGAGAAGAGACAACCTCAAACTTTGCCTAGCATGAGAAGCAGCACAAGGAGGAAGGAGGCAGCGGGGCGGGGGCGACCGATGCCTCGCGTGAGTCAGGGGAGAGAAAGAAAGGGAGCGAGACCCTGAGCAGAGAGAGAGAAGCAGGAATGGCGCGAGAACGCGAAGCCGCCTGGTACGAGCACCGTCTCGGCCTAGCCCGTGCCTCTACCATCCATCATTTTCCACGGGAACAGAGACCTACGGGGCATCCACATCGGTGTATAGGAGCCCGCGCAGAGTGGCACGCAATCTTGCTAGCATGGCGTTCTCAGCATACTTGTGAAGTGCTCTCGTCACCTACACCGTTCCGCACAGTGCCCCAGAGATCCCTTACACGGTTAGGTCGTCGCAAGACCACCCCTCCCCACCCCTCCCCTTCCCTCCTTCCCAGGTCTCGGTCGAATTATGAGGTAACATGTCACGTACGTGCACGCGCATGCCATGGGTAAGGTGGGGGCGAGAGGAGAGAGGAGAGGGGGGGGGGAAGGGAGGAGAACTTGCAAGGACGCGTAGTGCGTGTGTGGGAGACAGAAGAACAGGAGCAGGGGAAAAGGCGCGCATATATAAGAGAGAAGGGAGGGTGAGGAAAGCAAAGATGGAGCGAAGATGAGAAGGAGGGGGAAGGGAGAAGCAATGGGAGAGAGCATCATGCATCGCGTCTCGTGATCAAGGGAGCTCCGACGTGGTTTACAGACGCCTGTCACACCCTGAGTCACCTATACAACAACAACGGGGTGTGGCTCCTTGAGAAAGGGGAAAGTACCCGGGAACGGGGGGCATGAGCAGAGCCCCAAAACAAAACAAGAGGAGAAGAGAAAAAGCAATCGTTCAGAGGGATAGCGCCAAAGAGTGGAGAAATGGGAAGAGAGGGAGGGAGACAGCGCTCTATGTGTTACTCTTTCAAGACGCCAAGCACTGGGGAAGTGGAGGAGTTCGAAGACCGAGTCGCAACGCTCTACGATTTTTCCCTCCTAATGGCAGTATCGGGAAGAAAAGGCAAAGGGAGAACCCGGTGAAGGGTTGGAAAGACAAGAACGGGCGGGGGGGGGGAGAGAATGCAGACAGAAACACACGCCACGGCAAAAGCTAGAGAGCTCGTTATATTCTTCTTTGCTTTCCTGTGGTTTAGCTCCGTTGACAAAGGTGGAAAGGGAAGAGAGAAGGTTCCGATGCAAAGAACGCGTTGCACGCAGGTCAACGTCCGTCTGAGTTTTCTTGCATGTGCATTTAGCTCGCAGGAATCGCCCTGGTAGCGAAAAAAAAAAAAAAAGAGAATGGCATGGGAGCGGCAGAGAGAGACGAAAGCGCCAAAGCGGACACGCCATCGGTGGTCATTCAACTGTGTGCCTGTCTGTGTGTGTGTGTGTGTGCATTCAACTAAAAATGTCTGCTGCAGCGTAAGCGAGCACAATCACAGCGCGGCCGGAGAGGCCTGCTGCAACGGACAGAGAGGCGTTGGTGGTGTGCAGAGCAGCGCAACGCGCTCCATTGAGGTCAGACCAAACGAAAGGAAGAACGCAGGGGGTAGGGGAACATGTATGAGAAGAGAAACACATACCAGTGCTCACGTCTATTGCGCAGAGTGCCAACAACACACTTTAGTTCAACTTCAGCCTCGACAAAGGAGGTGGCATTAGAGCGGGAGGCCAGCGCGGGGGAGGGGGAGAAGGGGAGGGGGGAGGCACTTAAATATCGCTGTGGAGTTCTTTTTATTTGTTGTTTGAAGTAGGGTCATAGTTCTCTTTTTGTTATGTTCGCATTTTTGTTGTATGTGTCTCTGTATTGCTGCGATTTTAGGAGTGTGCCATAGTCGCCATAAAGAACGTCATGCTCGCCTCGTCGTCTTTCATAAATCAAAGTTGCTCTTTAACGGGGGAGGAGGGGGGGGGGGAAGCACGTCAACACTCTCTTCACGAGTGCAACAGTCTTGGCTCGACGGTCGTCAACTTGTTCTGTTTTGTAGTTGTAAAAGTCAAATGGAAAGAGGGGAGGGGGACGACGAGGAACACACACTGACTACTTCCCCACATCAGACGCGAAACGAGCAAAACAACAAAAGAAACGGTGCACTGTGTACATGTATACACACAAGACGAGAGGACCAAATGACGGTGAGAGAGGATGAAAGCGGAGGAGGGAAGGGGAAAGGGGAAAACCGGCCTCTGCTCCGCAGACATTGCACCGCAGCAAATGCCTCTTCCGTGGTTGTGTGTGGTGGGGGGGGGGGGAGGGGGGGAGGGAAATAGCGCGAAGGATCATTAGCAGCTCAGAGGAAGAGCTTGCCCGAGGCCTGGAGCTTGGCGAGCACCTCCTCTTGGCCCTTCCGGCGGCGGGCAAGTTCGCTCTCATTGTACGTGTACGGCCAGTGACGCACCTCGTCGTCCCAGAGCATCATGGAGGACAGCTTCGCCAGCACGTTGTGGTACGGATCGGGGGAGAGCGTGAAGATGGCGTTGGCACCCCAGTACTCCTTGCGCACCGCTGCCACGATACGCTTCCACTGTGGTCGATGTGCGCGGCGCTCGGGGTCGCGGCGGAAGGCCTCGCCGATGAGCTGCCGCAACATGATGTGGTGGTCATGCCGGCTCACTTGCGTCTCCCGCGTGTGCTTGAGGATGAAGTCGTTAAGCTGGTTCTGGCGCAGGGCCTGCAGGCGCTGGTGGTCCACTGTGAGGTTCGCGCGACTGGGCCCGTGCGCAAGCATATGCCGGCGGAGCACCTCAGCCTGCGCCACGAGGGCCTCCTCGTCCATCAGCAGGTCGTCCTGCTCCTCTTCGCTCTCTGTGGGAAAGGTCCCCTCGTCCTCATCCTCGCTCTCCTCCTCGTTCTCCAGGAAGACGTTTGAGGCCTTGACAACGTACTGGCGCACCGGGGAGAAGGTCTCAGGGCCCAGTGACGTTGCGACAGAGCTGAAGGACATGGAGAGGCGATCACTAGGGGAAGCCGCAGGGCTGTCCCCCAGGGTCACCGTCGTCGGCATGCAATCCATGTCGTCGGACATTGGCAAAAACGGATAAAAGAGCGAAGACGGGGGAGAGAGGGGGGGGGGCGGAGTGCACCGTACAAGTCGGAGGACAGCAGGCTCCAATATGAGAAGTGGAGCACTGCTGAGGGTACGTGTGAGCGAGCGGAAGCGCAGCTACAATAGAGCTGACAACTTGGAATAAATAAGAACGTGAAACGAAGTGGGACCTGATGTGATTGCCAAATCTCAGAGAGAAATCGTATGCGCTATCTTCTTCTTTCTGTTTCGTTTCCTTTTCGCAAGCGAGACAGGCAGGCGACGTCCTTTGATCCACACTATTCCGGGGCACGTGTGGGCTGTGCGAGCTTGGTGGAATGGGGAAACGGTGCTGCAAACGGGGGAAGGGACGGGGAGGACTGTCTGGTTGCGTGTGGGAGGGGAGGAGAAAAGGAGAAAGAACGAAGGAAGATAGGATACGTGTGTGTGTGTGTGTGTGTGGTGAGGAGAGCGATTCTACACTACGGGTGGTCGGATGCTGGCTGGGGCTACTCTGAAGGATTGCCTAATCACAGAGGCTGCGTTGGGAACACGGGGTGTGGTCAGCACAGGAAACGCAGGTGTGTGGACGCAGAAGGAAGAGAGACAAGGGAACATGTGAGGTTTCCATTTCCATTGATGCGACTTGTCGACGGGTGTGTCGTTAGACTCCCTCGATCTTCCTTCCTCTCGCGGGAGCTTCCGCCACCACATCCCGCGCTGCACTGCGCGGTTCAGAGTGGAACAGCAAAACCATGTAGCGTAGACAGAGTACTGCCCGGTGTCCTCCACAACCACCCGACACCTTCTTCCTCCCCTCTTCTCATTGTAGATATGTTGAGGTGATGCTCCGTGGGGTTGATTTTAGGGTGTGAGTGTGAGTGCTTGTGGGTCGGGGTGGACACAGAGGGAGGAGGGGGGAACACAGAATACGTTAAATATCTCACACACAACAGCGCATCCGCGTCGGGCGGCGCAGCACCGAGAGGAGCGCGAACAGACAAGGCCGTCAAGGGTAAGGGCGAGAGCGAAGAGCGGAAAGGGGAAGGGGCAGGCAAGCGCTGGGGGGGGGGAGGGGAGGGCTACTCAGAGAGAGAGTAATCAGGAGGAGGAGGGGGGAAAAGAACGGGTAAACGAGATAGCCCAGGGGTTCTGCTCGCCAAACTTCCAATGAACCGACACAACTTAAACCAATAGAGACAAAAGAGGGCAACACGACAACACAGGAGAAACATGAAAGGTGAAGAAGGACCCAAAACCACCACAAAAAAGAGGGGGGTGGGAGAGGTATGTAACCCGACCACAGAGCGGGGGGGGGGGGGGAGAGACTTGCTTGCCTGCTCCTCCTACTTGGCACGCTTGGCACGGTGCAGCAGCAGCTCCACCTCCGACTGCTTGGTGCGGTAGAAGAGGTAGGGGAAGGCGGCTGGCAGCACGCCGAGGAAAAGGTACGCTACCGTTTCCTTGATGTAGCGGGCGTGAAGGCGATCGTAGCGCTCGCGCGTGAGGACAGAGACGGTGCCGCGGAAGCTGACGTCGTCATTGTTCTCGCCGCGGTAGTAGGCGGTGTCCTCACGCACGATGCTACTGAAGGCAGTCCGCTCCGTCTCGGCGTTGCCCTGCTCAAGGTTGTACGTGACAGTGGCTGCGCCAACAGGGTACGGGCCAAGAGCCTTGGGCGTCACCGTGTAGCGCAGGGTCTCCGCACTGCCGTACGGAATCGAGTCGAAGCGGCGCTCCTTCTTCGTGCCGTCCTCGAGCTCGTCGGTGACCACCACATCGAAGGCGGGGCTCTGGCCGTAGTTGTGCACCGTCACCACAACCTCCACCGAGGTGCCAAGGACAATGTCACTGCTGGACGTCGTCTTGGACACAAACACAAGAGGTGTGGGCACATCGGGGGCGGTGGCCTGGCCAAAGCACACGCTGGCGAGCAGCGCCGCGAGCGCGATAAATGAGAAAACCTTGGCGGACATGGGCGGTCACACTCAAGCACAAGCGCAAGCACACTAGAATCCCACGCAAACGCGGCGATCGCGAGTGTGAGCGAGAGACAGTGGTGGGGAGAGGGAAAGGAAGGGAAGGACGAGGTGGTTCCTTGAGTACAGGGAAAGACACGAGAAGGAAAAGGAGAAAAGACTCGAGAGTGTCTCAGGCAGTCGGGACCTGGTGGATTCCCCCCTTTCACCTTTCATGGACTGACAAAGTATTCTCGCCTCCTCTCCCTCACGGTTGGGAGACGACTGCCCAGCGCACCCTCGAGCCGAGGAGCAGCGCGGTCAGCAAACCTATGCGGCGAGAGGTATGCCATCCTTCTTTGCCGCCACCTCTCTTCTTCCACGCCCCCCTAAATCGTCTTCTGTTGCCGATGGTGTTGCTCTGGCAAGAAAAGCAAAAATGTACAAGAGGGTCCCTTCGCAGGGAGGGGAGAGAGAGACGTCATCTGTGAAGTACCCGCAACGGGAGACACGCATTAGAAGTGAAGATAGTGGTGGGGGAAAAGGTCAGAAGGACAAGCATCTTCACAAACGAAGCGCCTCCAGCCGCTCAATCGTCAGACGCGACAGGTCAGTGCGGTGGTCTCTCAGCGCCTTGCAGACCCGCCGCGGTCCGTGCAGTTTGCAGAGATGTGTAAAAGCTGTCTGGGCAGCGGGCGTCACTTGGCCAATGTCGACGAGGTGTGCCACGCCGCGGTCCACGTAGTCCCAGTCCTGTGCATCGACAGCGTAGGCCAGCAGTGGAGCCACCACGTCGACGTCCCCGAGAACGCGGGCCTGCTCCAGGTGCTCTGAGAGGGTCTGCAAGCTGCACCCGTCGCGTAGAATGAACGGCAGCACCTTGTCGTACGGCACCGAGTTCTTTGGACACGCCGAGATCATCTGCAGCACCTGCTTCCACGAGTACTGTTCCATCAGCGGCCACAGGGTCGTCACATCGGCGCGGGTGAGGCGCACGTGACGCATCAGCTCCGCCGCGACATCCCAGCGCCGCTGGCTAAGGGCAACGTGGACCAAGTTGCTGCGTGTGACGGTGGCAAATGGGGTGCTCTCGACCAGCCTGTCCTCCCACTCTGCGCCGGCGGCCTTGAGCAGCACCGCACACGACTCGGCCACCGCGATCTGCTGCGCAGGCGACGACACGTGCGCTCCGGCAAAGGCGGCGCCGATGGTCTTGCCATCGCCCTTGTTCAGGGCGTCCCAAAACACGCCCCACTCCACCTCGTCCGGTGCCTTGCGCTGCATTATGGCAGATAGGCGGACCTTCTCGTTGAAGCGGCTCTTCACATCGTCGACGCCGATGCCCGTCGCGTGCATGACACTCTTCAGCAAGTCGCAGGTGTCTGCCGGTGGCGCGTGATAGGGGTGGCGCTGATAAATGTGCAACGCCCGCAGCCAGTCGCCGGACTCTAGCGCGCTGTGGAAGGTGGCCGGAAGCGGTGCCGCCTTCCACACCTTGTCTAGCCCTCTGCCTTTCATGCTTCCGCAATGGGGAACAGAGAGAGAGAGAGAGAGATGGCAGTCCTTGTTTCTTGGCCGTTGTTGCTGTAGTGGATGACTCCCTCTTCCCTTTCCTTCCGAACGTGCTGACAGCGACAATGATAAAGAGAGAAAGAGGGCAGCGGAAGGGGAAGGAAAGCAGGTTGCATGTCACCTGTCGGGCATCGGTGAGTAGAGAAAAGGAGGACATAGAAAGGGATGAGCCTTTGAGTCCCGCAGTGGCGCTGCTTCGCAAGCAGGCACAACGAGGCCCGTAAGCTATCCGTGTGGAGTACCCACGAGCAATGAGGAGCAACCGTGGCGGCTCTAGACGGCGTAAAGGGCTTTTTGCCCGTCTTGTTTGTGTTGGACTGATGTCCCTCTGAAGGGAGGGAGAGCTCCTGTCTTTACATGGAAGCGGAGCAAAGGTTCACAAGAAGAATGAAGAAGAGAGAAAGCTCAACGAGAGGCGATCGGCGGAGAGCAGAAAAGAAGGAAAATGAGGGGGAGGAGCATACATGGTGGTATGGGAGGGAAGAGCGAGCTCCTCTTTCCCTTTCCCACAGCATCACTTCGAATCTGGAAGAGAAGGCAACAAGAGAAAAGAGAGAACACCAAGTTGTCGCCAAAGAAGAAATGGGGGGAGTGGGGAGAAGAGCCCCTTGCATGCTTGTCTATCGCTACTGGGAAGGAACAGATGAGTCGGCTTGCTCGATTTCTTTTCGTGTGTGAGTCCGCACGGGGCGGACGGGAGAAGATGGGGACGAGGGCTGTGGGGGGGGGGGGGGCGATCGCATTCGCTTCTTGCGGCCTGCGTCGTCATCCTTTCCACCTCTTGGTCACCCAAGCAAGTTCTCTTTCACAGCTGCTCGTTCTTTGCGTTGGGGTAAAACTGCCTCCTCTCGTCCGGCTTGAGAGCGCGCACGGGGGCGTAATCGCCTAACTTGGGAAGATGCTCCTGCAACAGCTGTGCCCTGGCCCTACGGATGTACTCCTGGATATCAGCCTCGCGCTTGCGATCGTTCTCTTCGACCTGGCGCCCCAGCGCCTTCTCCGCCTCCTTCTGCTTTTGGCGCTCTTCGAGGCGCGCCTGCACTTCCGCGATGTGCTCCTTCTTGAGCTGCATCTGTCGCTGCTTGGACAGCTGGTCCATCTTGGCCTGCACAGCGAGGTCTTCCATCATCTTCTGGCGGAGAGCCAGCTCCTCAGCCAGCTCTGCCTCGCGTGCCTCGCGGCGCCGCTG
Organism: Herpetomonas tarakana; assembly: GCA_030849825.1. Lineage (NCBI taxonomy): Eukaryota > Euglenozoa > Kinetoplastea > Trypanosomatida > Trypanosomatidae > Herpetomonas > Herpetomonas tarakana. The sequence goes on along the minus strand of JASAOB010002665.1, from coordinate 4,504 downwards.
GATGAGCTGCAGGTTCTCCTTTGTGACGGCGGCGGCGAGGCGCTCGTGGCTCTCGCGCTCCGCCTTCATGAGGGCCAGTTCCTTGGCCAGCCGCTCCTCCTCATAGTACTCCTGCAACAAGGTCTCTAGCTCCATCTTCTTGCGCTGCTCCTCGGCAATGCGCCGGCTCTGCTCTTCCAGTACGCGGGACTTGGCGGCGTCACGCTCCTTGGACAGCCTGTCGTCTGTCTCCTTGCGGCGCTGCTGCTCAGCAAGGTAGGCGCGAATGGCGGCCTCTTCCTTGGCCTCACGGTCCTGCTCCGCCTTCTTGAGTTCGGCGCGGATGCGGTAGAACTCGTCCTGCTCCTCCTGCATTCGACGCTGCTTGTCGCGGCGCGCAAGGTCGGCAAGGAACTCCTGCTCCTGCACGCGCGCCACTACCGCGTCCACCGCCACGCGCTCCTTCTTCCGCTCCTCGGCCTCCTGCAGTGCCATCTCGCGATGCTGCCGAATGAGTTCCAGCTGCGCCTCCTGGTGCTCCCGGAACCGGCGCACCTCCTCAGCCCTCTTCCGCTCGTCCTCCTCGCGCGCGACGCGGGCGTTCTCGTCCATCTGGCGCAGGTGCTCCTTGTGCTCTTCCGCCTCCTGCTCCTTCTGCATGCTACGGTCCGTGAGCTGCTCCGCGCGGCCCTTCTTCAGGTAGGCGTCCTTTAGCTCCTGCTCCAGCCCCCGCACCTCGGGGAAGTCGCGAACCAGCTGCAGCATCTTCGCGTCCTTGAGGTCGGCCCGCTGCTGCTTCTCCAGCTCCACCGCCAACGCCGCATCGACCTCGGCCGCACGCTGCTGCCGAGACCGCATCGCCGCAAAGTCGGCCTCCTCCTTTTGTCTCGCAAGCTCCGCCTGGACCGCCTTGTAGCGGTTCACCCTGCGCATCCGCTCAGCCCGGGTTTCCGAGTCCATCTCCGCCGCTGTGTGTGGGAGTAATATACGCTCTACGGCTCTAAGGACGAGAGAGGGAGAGGAAGGAGAAGAGAAACACGGCGGCGGCAGAGTTGTGTGTGAATGCGTACACGGCCACAGAGGGAAGAATACTCGTTCCTTCTGGGCAGTCCGCGTCGGTCAAGCGATTCTACGCACCTGAGGGAAGATATCAATGAATGCGCATATGCATCAAGTAAAGAGGAGTGAAGGAGACGAGGAGGAGAAGAGGCGTTTCCCAGGTACTTTGTTGGCGCTGGGAAGGCAATGAAGAGTCCCTTCAAAGCCTCGTGGTGTGTGGGCACGCACCAGAACACGTACGCAACTGGATTGCTCCCTCTCCCTCTCCATCTCCATCTTCTCTTCTCCTTCTCTTTCTTCACCATCTCTCCTGGTTTGCTTGGGTTGGCAAAAGTTATCGCAAGGCGAAAGCACAGGTATATAAGGAGAAGAGGAAGTGGGGGGTAATTGGGAAGGGAGGGGGTGAAGGAAGAGATGTGCAACGCCAAGTACTCTCTCCTCCCACTTCCAATTCTCCCCCCATCCCTTGATCTGTAGTAAAATGGCACAATAGCAACAGCAACAGCAGCAGTAGTAGTAGTGATATGCATGTCCAACAATCAAGCAATGAAAAAAGAAAGGGGAAGAGGAAGAGGGGCGGTGCCGAACCGGCAATCACGAAGACGCACACGTTCCGCCACAGGGAAGGACAGATGACAAAGGGGAAGTGAGAAGAAAAGGAGAGGAGAGTGGGGAGGGGAGCCATGGTGCAGACGGGTACCGACGCGCAAGGTACGAGCGTGTGTTTTGCCTGCTCGATCCTCTTCGCCCTGGGCGGGGCTGTGGTGGCTGGGTTCGCCTCCACCCATCCTCCTATCCCCCCTCTCCCTCCCCATCAGCCGGTGCAACGCTGCGGTATCGCGCCTAGTCGTAGAAGCCCCCGGCTTGCCTGTTCTCGGGGAGGAACTCCTTTTCAGAAGGTGGAGGCTGAACGGTATTTCGCTCGTACTGCGCGTCGAACGAGTCGAGGGGGATCCATTCCGGCATCCGCTTCTCCTTCGCGGCCCGGCGGAACTCCTGGCCAACGGCATGGCCGTACTGCGTGACGCACTCACTCTTCTTTGAGTAGAGGACAATGAGGGGAAGGTTGCGGGATGTCTCGTAGCGGTAGTGTAGCGCTGCAACGGCTGTGTCAGCGTCGTCGACGGCAGCAAAGGTCACCTCCGCGTAGCGCTGATGCGCCTCGCCAAACACCTCCACCCCTTGCACCTCGCCGTAGGCAGAGAAGAGACGTTCTAGGTACTGGGCGTTGGCTACTGAAGACAAGTTGCCCACGAACAGCGTCGCTGGGGAAGAAGACATGTTGCCTAGGAGTGCTTTGAGAGCGGAAGAGGCAAGGAGGGCGGAAGGTTCACTAAGAATAGTAGCAATGGCCGTGCTGCCTGTGCCAGACGTGAACGGGGGGAAGGGACGGAGAGAGAGGGAAACTAATGAGGAATGCGAGCTGATGACGCGGCCGGTCTCCTGTACTTGAGCTCGCGCGGCGGCGGGCGGTCAGTCAATTCTCGAGAGTACCGTGGAACCCTGCACAGGTGGGGGGGGGAGCGAACGAGTCGTGTGTTCAAGAGAGAGGGAGAGGAGAGGAAAGGAAGGAAACAGAGTCAATGCCATTCTCTTCTCACAATCGTGGGCCGTGTAGCAGCAGCAGCTGAGAGACGTGGTGGTGGGGGGCAGGAGGGACCCGTTAGGGGTCAAGAACGGAAGGAAGAGTGGTGCACCCAGTGCAGTTCTCGCTCGATCACTTGTTGTTTCTTTCTTAGTTGCTCGGTCGTCTACACCACACCCCACATCAAATCCTCCTTCTCCGAAGGCCCCGCGGGCCTACCCTGAGCGCGTAAGCAGAGAGATGGCAAGAGAAGGGGGAAAAGTAGGGGGGGGAAGAGGAAGGGGGCAGGAGAACGCTTTTGTCGTCCTTACGTTTTGAAAAGCTAACGGAAAGAGAGGGAGAAGAAAGAACTTGATGATCGTCAGGCGTGGGTGAGAGAAGAGGTGCGGCACGGCGACAGAGTTTCCAAGGACTGAAGCTTCTGCGTCTCTCCTCCCACGCCGGGCCGTCCTCCTGCGCCGCCGCAGCCCGTGCTAGTTGCTCGGCTTGCGGTTCAGCTTCATGTGCGCGCTGAGAAGGTGCCCGGCGGCGAGGCCGGACATGAGGGAAAGCTCCCCGCAGAGGACGCCGCCCGCGATGACGCGGGCCAGCTGGCGGGAGTTGGCGCCGGGATCGGCTGTGTTGGCACCTGCGCAACCGACCAGCTCGAGCATCGCGCGCTGCGTCTCGAGACCAGTGCCGCCGCCGACGCTGCCCACCTCGATGCTGGGCATCGTGACACTGATCAAGAGGTCCTCGCCAACCTTCTGCATGGTTGTCAAGCACGTGGCCGACTCCACGACCTGGGCGGGGTCCTGGCCGGTGGCGATGTACATGGCAGCCACAACATTCGCCGCGTGGGCGTTGAAGCCGCCGATGGAGCCGGCCAGCGCTGAGCCAACGAGGTTCTTGTCAACGTTGAGGCTCACAATGCTGTCCACGGTGCACTTGAGTGTCTCCTCCACGATGCTGGCCTTGACCATGGCCTCCGCGAGCACCGTCTTGCCACGACCCTCGATCCAGTTCACGGCGGACGGCTTCTTGTCTGTGCAGTAGTTGCCAGACAGCGCGAGCACGCGCATGGACGGGATGTGTCCCTTGAGCACCTCGAGCGCCTTGTCACAGCCTTTGGTGATCATGTTCATCCCCATTGCGTCGCCCGTGAAGGCGGTGAAGCGCATGTAGACTTTGTGCCCGGAGACGGCGCACTGCACGCTCTTCAGCTTGCCGAAGCGCGTGGTCGACTCAAATGCCTCCTTGAGCACGCTGAAGTTTTCGTCGCAGAAGCGATAGAGCTTCGTGGCCTCCTCGAGGCTGTCCACCTCGACAACGGGGGCACGGGTCATGCCTTCCTTGAGCACCGCTGTCGTGCAGCCACCGCTCAGGTTCACGGCGCGGGCACCACGGTGCGTGCTCGCGACGAGGGCTCCCTCCGTCGTAGCCATGGGCAGTGCCACCTCCTTGCCGTCAAGGAGAAGGGGGCCGGCCATGCCCAAAGGCACGGGCACGTAGCCCAGGATGTTCTCGCAGCTCTGGCCGACAACGCGCTGCCAGTCGTAGTTGGTGTACGGCACCTTCTCCACGGGGTGCGGCTGTGCCGAAGAGGGGCACATCTTCTCCTTCACAATCTGGCGACGAATCGCAATGGCGCGGTCGTAGTCCGGCGCCAGGGCCTGCTCCAGGCCGTAAAAGGCAACCTTCTTGCTCTCCACCGCCTTCTTGATCTCATCGTCTGACTTGCCGGCCCACGGGTTCTTGGCGGCGGCGCAGGCGAGAGGAACACAGCGACGCATGGTGCTGTGGTTGGGCAATGGACGGGGAGCTTAACGCGGAGAGAGGAGCACAAGAGAGAAGCGCAGAAGGAGAGAAACAAGATGGAGTGAAAAGAGGGTGATGACTTGA